>APFE031286658.1:75454-249997 GCA_000404065.3 Pinus taeda
ACAGGTACCCGACCAGACATCATGCATGCAGTGGGAATAGTTGGAAGATTTCAGGCAAATCCTAAGGAAACTCGTCTTGAGGCAGTAAAAAGAATTTTCAAGTGTCTTCAAGGAACTCAAAACTATGGCTTATGGTATCCTAGAGATACAAATCTCACTCTTCATGCTTATACAGATGCATATTGGGCTGGAAGTGTGGATGACAGAAAAAGCACAAGTGGTGGTGCATTCTTTATGGGTTCCAGATTAGTATCTTGGTTTAGCAAGAAACAGAGTTCAATTGCTTTATCTACAGCTGAAGCGGAATATGTGGCAGCTGCATCTTGCTGCACTCAACTCCTTTGGATGATGCAAACCTTGCAGGATTTTCAGATCACTTGTACACCACCTATATCCATCTTATGTGATAATACAAGTGCAATCAACATTTCAAAGAACCCAGTCATGCATTCAAAGACCAAGCACATACCGATCAAGTATCACTTTCTTCGGGAACAAGTGTTGGAACAAAAGGTCAAATTGGAGTATGTTCCTTCTAAAGAACAAGTTGCTGACATTTTCACCAAACCACTGCCCAAGGAAACTTTTGAATATCTCAGACAGAAGCTGGGAGTTGTTGATGTATCATCTTGCTGTTAAATCTTATCATTTTCAGAGAAAAATGGGTGTACGTGTGTTGGATAAGGAGTATCCGCGTACATACGCCGATTTGTACAGAGAAAGTCGCGTATATGGAGGCTTGATGGATATCAGAAGGAGCAGGCTTTGGTTGAAAATATTTTGATGTGGGTCTGACAAAGACCATCCGGCACAGGTTCAGGGGGAGCAGATAATCTTCTAATAATGCATTTTTGGCATTAGTTTAGAAGCTTTTGGATCTAGTTCATAGTTGTTGTTGATTTCAAGTGGAACAAAGGCAGAGGGCAAACAGAAGGAAATCTTGGTTGCTGATCTGAATGATGATTGACAGTTGCTACTGCTATCAGTTGTTGATGAATTTTATAAGTCATGTTTTAAATATTCGTCTCTATGTCATGTATCTCTTTCTTATATGGTGTCAACGTCATGTAACGGCCTATATTGGTTTCCCCACTATGCCTGGGATGAAGATGTAATGTATTTGGTCATCATGTATTCCACTCGGTTGGATGGATGATCCCCACTTGGTTGGGTGGTGGATGTATGTATTAAGGCTTTTGGTGATAGGATGGTCTTGTATTGTTGCATAAGTCTTGGTTCTTCCTAAAGAACATCCTTTTGCAGATCTTGCCTACAGTTAGGGGGAGCATGGTCAGCACAGCAGGATAGATATTTCAGCATGTACTCAGGGGGAGCACAACCCTTTGCCCTTGATGACAAGGGGGGAGAATGATCTTGGTGTTGCCATCAAGTCCAAAGGGGGAGATTGTTGGCATTATGGCACAGTTTTGGAGCTATGGCACAGGTGTTGTCCTTGATGGCAACCTTCTTTGGTAACAAATCTCAGTTCAGGCACTCAGAAAGTAGAAAAAGGCATATACGCAGGTTCATCTAGACGAAGGCGCGTATACACGCGGGTTATACATTACAAAAACGCGTATATGTTGGTGATCATTCGTTTGGTCCATGGAAGTTAGATCTTGAAACTTGAACCCATGTTTTGGACCATGGCTTCTCGTCAGATGTGTTGATCCCTAGTTTTGGGTTCATGGTATTGAAATGTTATGGTTTTGGACCATGGTATTGGGGAAGGCCTAAGGCTATAAAAGAGGAAGGAGATCTTGTGACAAATCACCATCTAAATTATTATTGAAGATCTGATAAAGTGCTAGAGCTGGTATATTGGGTGGTGATGCAGATCTGGATCTGAAGGAAGGAGGAACCTTAGTGCAAAAGGAAGGGCAAGTTCTATTCATGGGTCATAATCTTTAAGATGGGATGATAGTATCTTTGTATGATTTGATCTACTAGATGTGGCGCTTGTTTGATCTATAAGTCTGATAATCTGGGTTAATTAGTGATTGAATATCTGGAAGAGGGTGTTGTCATTTATAGATCTGTACGCAGGTTCAGTGAAGCGAAGGCGCGTATTCACGCAGGTTCATTGAAGTAAAGGCGTGTATACGCAGGTTGTTCCATATGCATATGCGTATGCACGCATGTTGCAGACTGTTGATATTGCTACTGTGTTCTGGGTTCTGTTGTGTGGTTTCTGGTACTATTTTTTGGGTACAGCTGGCAGAGAAGTATCTACTTGATTTCAGATCTAGTTGGTGAAAAGGAGTTTTGGTTGATGAAGAATTTCTTGATGATTGTTTGATGTTCATGGATCCAGTCTGAAAATTGATGAAACGTGGTCCCTGGAAGACAGAGAAGGTTGTAGCCTTCTGTAGGCCAGCACCTACGCACTAGTATCTTGGCTAGTGCAAGAGCTAAAGGGGGTTGTAGCTCCCTTCCAGAAAAGGCTGGAGAACGAGAGAGAGTTGTAGCTCTCTGCAGGTTGCAGCCTGCGTACTAGTGAAGTACTGCACCAGTACATTCTAAAAGAAGTTTCTAATTGAAAAGAAGATAGAGACGAATTGCAGCAGGTGGTTTTCACCCACATTGGGTTTCCACCTTATATCTTGTGTTCTTGTGTGTGACTGTCTTTCTGTCTCTGGTTACTGTTATTTGATTCTGCATCATAGATTAACAATCATCATCAGAAAGAATAAGTAAAGTAAAATCTTGTTTTGTATACGTGAGTTTCCTTCTGCATAATCACGTATATACGCAGGTTCATTAAACTGAAGTAGCGTATATCAGTTGTTTTTTGAAAAAGGAATAAGTATCTTGATAATACTGATTCACCCCCCCTCTCAGTATTATTTCCAACAATTGGTATCAGAGCAGGTCCTTCTGAAGAAGCTTGATCGCTTGAAGGAAGATATTTCATCATGAGCAACTACAAGAGGGAAGCATCAATCAGGCCACCGGTGTTTGATGGGACAAACTTCGTATATTGGAAGGTAAGAGTTACTGCATATCTTCAATCTCTTGTTACTGAAGTCTGGGATATCATAGATACAGGGTATACTTTTCCATCAGCAACTCCTATAGATCCGGCTGAGAAGAAGAAATATGAAACAAATGCAAAGGCGATCAATACTCTATTGGGATGTCTATCGCAATCAGAGTTTGTCAAAGTCATGCAGTATAAATCCGCAAAGGAAATATGGGACAAGATTGTTCTAAGCTATGAAGGAGATGATCAGGTAAAACGAGCAAAACTACAAACCCTCAGGATTCAGTATGAAAATATCAGGATGTACATGATGAGAGTGTGGCTAACTATTTTTTTCGTGTAGATGAGATTGTTAATTGTATGAAAAATTTGGGTGAAGAAGTAAAAGAGGCTGTTGTGGTTGAAAAAGTTCTAAGATCTTTGTCCCCTAGGTTTGAATCTAAAGTTTTTGCAATAGAAGAAAAGGAGAATCTTCAAAACCTTGAAATGTCACAGTTGCATGGGATTCTAACTGCTTATGAAATGAGGAAAGGAGGACCATTAGATAGGAGAGAAGCTGCCTTCAAAGCTTTTGGCAAAGGAGATTACTATGAGTCTGGACACATATCAGAAGAAGAAGAAGAATCGAATTTTGTCAGAAATCTTCAACGGGGCACTGGACGATTCCGATGTAAGTTACCATTAAAATGCTTTGCTTGTGGAAGAGTAGGTCACTATGCTACCAAATGTCCTCACAAGGATAAGATTGACAAGGGGAAAGTACCTGTTAGATGGAAAAAGAAACAGAATGCAAATAAGAAAAGCTATTACACTCATGAAGATAGTGATGGACTCTCAAATAGCGATGAAGATGAACGAGGTAATCACTATAAACTTCTAATGGCTTTTGAAGATGATGATTACATGGATGCTATAGATGTGGATTGCTTTCATGAAGAAATTACTAAACTTAAGAGATGTATAGAAGAAAGAATATGATCATTGATACTCTACAATTTCAAATTGATGAAAAGGAAAGATTTCTTGAAAAGTTAGAAGGTGAAATTGTTGGTCTTAGAAAATAGATTGAGAAAACAAAAGCTATTAATCTTAAGTTTGTCAAAGGATCTGAAACTTTGGATGATATTATCAATGTGCAGCGGTCTCCTCTAAACAAGATAGGTCTGGGCTATAATGGAGAGACTTCTCAAGCATCCACCTCAAAAATTTATCTTGATGTAGCAAGAAGAAATGAGCAAAAGCACAATGAAGACCATCAGGTAAAACAGGGACGAGTTGCAAACAGAAACTATCAGGGGCAATCCATCTTAAGGGTGAACAAAAGCTACAACCAGCCATAGGTGAAATCTTCTCAATTTGGTTCAAGAATGGATGGCAGTAGAAATTATAATTGGTTGGATGATAGTCGCAGGAGTTTTTTCAATGGCCAATGTTTTTCTTGCCATATTGGTCGCAAAGCAGCTCAATGTGTTGCCTATAAGACAATCATGACTAGGGAAGCTCAAAACAAAGAAGTATGACCGGGATTACAAAAAGGACCTATAACAACTTTTCGGTTCTTGAAAATGAAGTTGAATGTTCTATTTGCAATAACTTTGGTCATGAAGACTCTGAATGCAGGAGCAGGTTTCAGCAGAGAAAGGAACAAGCCTCAAGCACCAAAACATGGAGAATAAAGGAACCACAAACAGAAGATGTGGGATAGCATTATATGCAGAGGGACAGGAAAATCTATGGTACATTGACAGTGGATGTTCGAAGCATATGACAGGTGATAAAGAAAAACTTGAGTCATATTCTGCTCTAGAAAAAGGAAAGGAAGTCTCTTTTGGAAATGATACTCCTGCAACTATAAAAGGAAAAGGTATTGCTCAGTTTAAAGAAAAGGTCAAGGCTGGAAATGTTTTGTATGTTGATGGTTTGAAACATAATCTTCTAAGTGTCAGTCAGATGTGTGATCAAAGAACCGAGGTGATATTCAGATCAAATGGATGTTCGTGATCTTGATACAGGTAAAACAGTGATCAAAGGCAAAAGAACTCCAAATAATCTGTACATATTTGAAGAAGGACAACAACAATGCTATCTAAGCAAGGATGATGAGCACTGGTTATGGCATCGGGGGTTGGGACATCTAAGCTTTTCACAAATAAGGAAAGCATGCAAATATCAGGCAGTTCGCGATCTTCTAGATAAAAATTCCTGACAACACCATATTCAAATCATGTCAGTTTGGAAAACAAACCAGAACTAACTTTCCAGAGAAGGAAGGATCAGCTAGCATGCCTCTTGAGCTAGTACATACAGATACATGTGGTCCTTTCAGAAAAAGAACACCTAGAGGAGAAGAATACTTGATATTATTCATTGACGATTTCTCTAGGTTTGTCTGGTTAGGACTTATGAAGCACAAAGATGAAGCATTCGAAAAATTCAAAGCCTTCAAAGACTTGGCTAAAAATGAATTGGGTCACAAAATTAAGTGCCTCAGATCCGACAGAGGTGGGGAGTTTACCGCAAATGAATTTTTTGATTTCTGTGAAGAGCATGGGATAAGAAGAGAATTCTCTACAGCTAGAACTCCTCAGCAAAATGGAGTTGTGGAAAGAATGAACAGAACAGTCCAACAAATGGCCCATGCTATGCTTGATGAATCAGGGACTCCCACAACTTTCTGGGGTGAAGTTGCTCATGTTGCGGTTGTTATTCTAAACAAAACAAATGTCCGGGTGAACAACACTCAAACTCCTCATGAGCTCTGGAATGGTAAGACTCCTTCGGTAAAGCACTTCAAAATCTTTGGGAGCAAATGCTATATTAAGAATACCGATGAGCAGCTTGGCAAACTTGAACCTAGAGCAGATGAAGGCATTCTTCTTGGTTACTCTCCACATAGCAAAGCATACAAGTGCTACAATAAAAGACTTGGCAGAATTGTTGAAAGCATTGATGTAGTGGTTCATGAGAAGGGATACATCCCTAGACAAGTACATCATGAAGACATCGAAGAAGATGAAGGCTACCCTCAACAACAGAATGATGAAGAACCTCAAGAAGAACCTCAAGAATAACCAGAGGAGCAGACAAGAATAGAAGAAAAGACTCCATCCAGGTATGTTCAGAAGAATCATCTAGAATCTCATATTTTGGGGCAGAAAGAAGCAGGTGTACAAACAAGAAGAACAGTTGTAGAAGCTTCAAGCTATTTGGCATTGCTCTCTTCTACTGAACCACAAAATGTGAAAGAGGCATGCGAAGATGAATGTTGGGTCAAAGCAATGGATGAAGAACTTGAGTAGATCGAAAGGAACAACATTTGGGAGTTGGTTCCTAGACCAAAGGATAAGAATGTTATCGGGATAAAATGGGTCTTCAAAAATAAGTTGAATGAAAATGGGGAAGTAGTTAGAAACAAGGCCAGACTTGTTTGTAAAGGGTATGCGTAGCAAGAAGGAATAGATTTTGAAGAAACTTTTGCTCCTGTTGCAAGACTTGAGGCCATTCGAATGTTCCTTGCTCTCTCAAGTTTTCAAAACTTCAAAGTATTTCAAATGGATGTGAAATCAGCCTTTCTGAATGGAGACTTGGAAGAAGAAGTATACATTGAACAGCCAGATGGGTTCATTCTTGGAAATGATCCAAATCTTATATGCAGATTGAAAAAGGCTCTCTATGGGCTCAAACAAGCTCCAAGGGCTTGGTACTATCGTTGGGACAAATTTCTTCATCAACAAGGTTTTTCAAAAGGATCAGCAGATAGCAATCTTTATATAAAAGTTGAAAATGACAAATTGCTAATACTTGTTGTGTATGTAGATGACATTATTTTTGGCAGCAATGAAGAAGAGATGAGTCAAAGCCTTGCCTTGGTCATGCAGAAAGAATTTGAAATGTCCTTGCTGGGAGAACTGACATATTTCCTTGGTTTTCAAATCCAACAAAAGGAAGAAGGAATCTTTTTATCTCAAACCAAGTATCTCAAACAGATCTTGAAGAAATATGGCATGGAAGATGCAAAACCAGTATGTACACCCATGGTCACAGGAAGTAGCCTCGGTGCAAATGATGAATTTGCAGCAGTACATCAACCAACCTACAGATCTATGATCGGAAGTCTACTTTATTTGACAGGTACCCAACCGGACATCATGCATGCAGTAGGAATAGTTGGTAGATTTCAGGCAAATCGAAAGGAGACTCATCTTCAAGCAGTAAAGAGAATTTCAAATATCTTCAAGGGACACAAAATTATGGCTTATGGTATCCTAGAGATACAGATCTCACACTTCATACTTATACAAATGCAGACTGGGCCGGAAGCGTGGATGACAGGAAGAGCACAAGTGGTGGTGCGTTCTTTATGGGTTCCAGATTAGTATCTTGGTTCAGCAAGAACCAGAGTTCAATTGCCTTGTCTACAGCGGAAGCGGAATATGCTGCTGCTGCATCTTGCTGCACTCAACTCCTTTGGATGATGCAGACCTTGCAGGATTTTCAAATCACTTGTACACCACCTATCTCTATCTTATGCGATAACACAAGTGCAATCAGCATCTCAAAGAATCCCGTCATGCATTCAAAAACAAGCACATACCAATCAAGTATCATTTTCTCCGGGAACAAGTGCTTGAACAAAAGGTCAAGTTGGAGTATGTTCCTTCTAAGGAACAAGTTGCTGATATACTCACCAAACCACTGCCCAGGGAGACCTTTGAATACCTCAGGCAAAAGCTGGGGGTTGTTGATGCATCATCTTGTTGTTGAATCTCTTCTAAGTGTTGGTTGTATGCAAGGTTCATCTGAGTTTCTGCGTACATGTGCTGGTTTGCGGATTGGTCAAAGATCGAATGGTACAGGTTCAAGGGGAGCATATGATGCATTGTTGGCATTATGGTAGCATAGAAGGAGAACATGGATGTTGATCTAAGCATGGTTGTAATATGTCTCTATCTCTTTCATGGTCGTTTATGGTGTTTGGTGATTTATGATTCTTCTTTGCAGATCTGGTTTATAGCCAGGAGGAGCATGTTCTTAGGGGGAGCATAAACCCTTTGCCCTTGATGTCAAAGGGGGAGAATGATGTTGAGGATCTTGAGGTTTCCATCAAGTCCAAAGGGGGAGATTGTTGGCATTATGATTCTGGTATGGTTCTATGGCTCTATGATACAGATGTTGTACTTGATGGCAACTCACTCAAGTGGCAATGGTCTGTTCAGGATCTCAAAATAATGAAAATAAGAGGTTTGCAGGTATACAGTTCAAAAGGCGTGGACCCACAGGTACGTCGTTCAGAAAGTTGTGGTCATGTACGCAGGTTGTCCAAACAGAAGGTGCGGACCCTAGTGCACACACTTCCATGCAGTAAAAAGCGCGCTCACGTGGGGTTTCTTATGTTTGGCCCGTGGTATTTAGCTTGCCGATCTTGATCCTATGGTTTTGGCCTGTGGTATAGGATCTATTTTAGCCCCAGTTTGGATCCCTTGTATTGGTTATTGATGGTTTTGTCCCATGGTGTGAATAAGGGCTTGACTATAAATAGGGAAGGAGATCACTTGGCTAAACTGAACTTGTGAAATTTGAATATCTTGAGATCTGAAATTTTCGGTGATTGATTTTAAAAGCTAGATCTAATTCAAGGAGATAACTTAACTCAAGGTGAATCTATTGGTATGTCGTGATCTCTCGGGTGCATGAACAGATCTGTGGATCTGACTGACTGTGGCACATTGGTGTACTGAAAATTTGGCCCTAATCAGAAGTCCGCAGGCAATACAAAGGCGCAGTGCATGGGTACGCACCGCAGTCAAAGATGCAATGCGTGGGTATGCAGAACAGTCAAAGGCGCAGTGCCGGGTACGTAGTATAGGAGAAGGCACAGTGCGGGGCGCACGCAGCACAGTCAAGCGCGAAGTGTGAGGTATGCAGGCGAGAAGAAGGCACAGTGCGGGTCTACGCAGTAAGTCAGAAGTGAAGGTGCAGATCTGAAGAAAAGTTCGCAGAGCAGTAGAGCAACCAATGCGGTTTTGCGTAGTTTTGTCTCAGAAGAGCTGCGGATATACGCAGGCCCCTGTTGGTGAAGTTGCGGTCTTAATTTGAAACTATTGTTCATTATTCTTTATCTATTGCAACATAGTTCTGGGTTTATATTTCTAGTACTTCTTTTCTGTTTACAACATTCTGAAGAGTTGGGTGATTCATTGGTTCATTGTATAAGGAGATTGGGTGATTTTCATGTACTTGATGATTATTTGATGTTCATGGATCCAGTTTGAAAATTTATGAAACGTGGTCCTTAAAGGAGTAAAAGAGCAAAGGGGCCTGTAGCTCCCTTCTAGGAGAGACTGGAAAACGAGAGAGAGTTGTAGCTCTCTGCAGGTTGCAGCCTGCGTACTGGTAAAGGACTGCACCAGTACAAAATCATTGTAAAAGGAGTTTCTAATTGAAAGAAGATAGAGACTTATTCCAGCAGGTAGTTTTCACCCACATTGGGTTTCCACCTTATATCTGGTGTTCTTTGGTGTGACTATCTATTTTTTCTTGTTCATGCTCATTATTTTATGGTACTAACATACAAAGTAATGATCAATATCTGAAGAATAATTTAAAGTATAAATAAGGAAGATATATTGAAACGAATTTGATAATACGGATTCACGCCCCCTCTCAGTATTATTTCCATCACTGTAGTATCCATGTTACGGGATCCTTGCCATCAAACTTCCTCATATCGATCTTTGGAACATGGTGCGTATTTGTTCCAACATTAGAGTCTATGAAATCATGATTAACATTTCTTTTGTTCTCATCATGAGTTTCCTATACTACCTTTTCGCTATTAAGAAGCCTTTCTTGTAGCAACTTTGTCAAACCTTCCTTCAAACCTTCCACGTCTTTCTTCAAATCTTTAATGTTGTCATTCTTCAAATCGTGATTAAAATTTCTTTTGTTCTTATTATGAGGTTCCTCTACTACCTTTTCGCCATTAGGAAGCCTTTCTTGTAGCAACTTTGTCAAACCTTCCTTCCAACCTTCCTTCCAACCTTCCATGTCTTTCTTCAAATATTCAATGTTGTATTTCATACCATCTATCTTAGCTTCCACACCTTTCTTTAAAGCATCCATCTTAGCTTCTATTACTTTTTGTGAGAGTGAAATTTGTTGCACTTGGTCTCGTAATTTTGATATATCATGTTGCATTTCTTCCACTTCTTCACGAGTCATGCTAGAAATTTCAGGTTTCTTACTAGGTGTTTCCATTTTCTTTCTTCGGGGCATCAATTAATCATAATAATGCTTCAATATGCCCTTTGAATTCATTCAAACTAATTTTTCAAACCAAACTTATGCAAAATTAAAAATAAAAATAAAAAAATACACAACTTTTTTCACTTTGTAGGAGCTCAATATTGAATCTATTGTATCTCTGTAATTAGGATCTCCAAGATCTAAAATTGCGTCCTTTGGTATCCCTCTAAGTCCTCTTTCTAACCCCACAAGTCTAATCAAGATTGCATTCTCCAAGGAAGATTTATGTCAAATCTGCCACGACGACCTGATTATAGACTAGTTCAGTAGAGCGAATTTGTATGAAGTGTCATGCATCATTTTTTCAACCTTAGGACATGAAACCAATACACAAAAAACTACAAGCCATTCTCTTTCTGCAACTTCTTACGAAATTTCAATCTAATGCTCAGAAAACAAGTTATGAATATGTTCCCTAGGTCACCTGTTTGAGATATAATTTAGGTTCATGCAAAACCCTAACTTCCTTGGATCATATCTTCAAAAATATAGCGAGAAAAGATATGAAATTCTAACCCACTGTTTAAATATATTTTGGCTCAAATGGTTTTTTTTTAGCTTTTGAAATGTTACTGAAAAAAGTTATAGCGAAAATTCCACGATGACCTGTTTGGAGTAGCGAAACCATAGAATCCAAATCTATGATACCAAATGTTATGCAACCAGCTCACAAAATAGAAGAAAAGATAGATCAACACCTTCAAAACTAGCCTCTTCGAGGGGGAAACCTCCTTTACATTACACAAATGAGCAATTCTTGGATGATATAAATGACAAAACCTCCTTTCTATATATAGGAGTCTAACGGGCCATAATATAATCAAAGCCGACATAGCAATAATAATATAAGAGCACAACAATAACAATAGTGGGTTTTTATGGGGCACAATACTAACAATATGGGGACGATAGGGGCACAACAATAACAATAAGGGCTATAATAACAATAGTAATGGAGGAATCACTAGTATTATAGGGACCTAACAATGAGCATATTTCTTTTCAAAATGCACCGAGGTTCTAGGAGAAATTATCCTTCTATTTCCACCTAAAATACAGACCAATCAATCACACGATCAACATATTTAACATAGTTCTTAAGCAATGACACATGGAAATTGTCATGGAATTTCACTGTCAAAGGCAGTGCAAGTCGATAGACTATTGTTCCAATCCTCTCAAGAATTTTGAAAGGTCCACAATACCGAGGTGCCAACTTAGCACATGATCCAATCCTTAAGGAGCTCTTCTTGGGCTTGATGCACAAGTACACCTATTCCCTAGTTTGAAACTCCTTAAAAATCCTATTCTAATCTGCATAACTTTTCTGTCTGTCCTGTGCTGCCTATAGATTCTTCTTGATTACCTACATTTCTTGTTCCATCTCTGCCAACATTTCTGGTCCTATCAACACCTTGTTAACTAGATCACTCCAACTGATCGGAGTATTACAACTTCACCCATAGAGTGCCTCAAACAAACTCATCATCAAAGATTTGTGGTACACATTTTTGTAAGCATACTCAACCAATGGAAGATACTCTTCCCACCTTCGCTGCTGATGCATCACATACATCCTCAACATGTCCTCCAATATCCTGTTGACCCTCTCTATTTGTCCATCTGTCTACGGATGGTAAGTTGTATTGAAGGCCAACTATGTAAGCAAACCGGAAAATAACTCTTGAATCTAGAAGTAAACTTGGCATCCCTGTCTGACACAATCTTCTTCAATACACCATGTAACCTCACTACATCTCTGATTAGGACATGTGCTACATCATTAGTTGAATATGTAGATGTTGTAGCTGCAAAAACTGCCCATTTTGGTTTTCTCCTTTCATAATAATGGGGACCCTTCTTCTAAGTTTTGCTAAGGTTGTTCTTGGCTTAACATTTATTACTCATTGTGATCACATCTGTTATCGTGGGCTCTCCAACAACCTTCCAATATTCAGTTTACTTGATTTCAGCCTCTAAAGCAAATCTTGAGACCTTTTAAAGTATCCCACAGACTTTATCGTCTTAACAAAATGACTTGATGAATTCCCTTCAAATTATTTAATCTTGGTTTGTTTTAGCCTCTTTATGACATTTCATAATCTTTATTTACATAATCTACATATATTAATAAATATATATTAATGTATACATATTATGGTCATGATTATTAATATATATTATTAAGATATATGATTATATGTATTTATCTTATATATGTATTTATATATTATATGTTATTATAAATTAAAACATTAATATATATTTGTATATTGATCATTGTATAAAATATTATATAAGTTGTACCTAACATAACCATTACGTTACATAATTCCAAACTCTTTCATGACAAAACAAGGGGAAACATTTAAAAAAAATATATAATGTCAATTAAAAAAAATACCGAAAGCATTTAAAAAAAAAACTTTTAATCTCAAAAAATTTAAAAGTTTTTTTTAATGCCAAAACATTCTATGTCTATTTCTTTTAAGAGGTTAAACATTGGGGCTCAACGTAGGTCCCACGATGGCTCACGCGTGGTCAACCCTCCACGATGGTTTTATTTTTCTCACAACCATTCAACGTCTCCGTGACTCGTCAACCTTTTATGATAACTCGCCAACCTTCCACGATGTCTCATCAAACCAATCAATGTTTGTCGTCGTATTTTGGACCTGGCCTTGCATTTTCGTCCGTCGAATAACGTTTTTTCTTATCTTGTTGTTTGATTTCCATTACTGTTTCATTAAATTTGATATCGGTCGCCTAACATTTTATGTTTGCTGTCCATTGCAGGTTTCAACAATCATTTCCAGAACATATTTCCTCCAACGTTTTCTCCAACAAGAATTATGAAGGTGATTCGAATATCCAGTGGTCAGAATCATCGGAGTTCACGATGCAAAGCCACCCAAATGTACGTTATTTGTTCGTTGGCGCGCTGGGATGACATGTTTGACATTCAATGTTGCAGCATATTCTCAGGTTTCAATCATGGGCGATATTCACATCATATGCCAAAAAGGAACACAAATTGGATCTTCGTTGCACAGAGGCTACCATTCAATGACAAATTCTACAAAACTAAAACAACGCATCGTAAAGAGTGAGATACTCCCATAGCTCTAACAAAATGGTTCTCCTTCTCGTGCAGTGAATGACGTGACTTCTGCAAGTAGTTGAACATAATTTCTTTGTAATTATAATTGTAATTATAACTATTCCATTGTAACGGTTTGAAAAATCATATAAAATATCCCCCTTTCCACAGAGTAAGGGGTTCGAATTTTTTTTTCCCTATGGCGCCGAGATTAACATCTATTGTAAATCATTTTCTGCCTGTCACAAGCTCTCTGAACCGCCTCACATCGAATTTGAGCAGAGTGTTATACATCTGTATGTTAATTCTTTTGTTGGTACAAGACAAAAATCGTTGGCAGTGGAAATCAATCCCCTTCATCACCTCCCATATCTTTATTGGTTCCTCCACCTCATCAACTAGTACGCCCTTGGAAAACATTGGGAAAAGTTAATGTTCGTGGTGATCAACATGATTTACCTAAAACCCTGAAAAGTGGCTTCCTAAGTTTGACCCTAAATCGAAACAACTCCCCGAAGACCATATAAAAAATTTCATGTTGTGCATCAATTTAAGAAGAGATGATGAAGAGGATGTTGTATGAAAACTCTTTCCTTACACGTTCGAAGGAGAGGCTTCAACTTGGTATTTTTCCCTACAACCAAAGCACATTCAAGATTGGGATACTTTTGAAGACTTTTTTATTAAAAAGTTTGGATACAACAAGACTTCATCCATTATCTTAGTTGAGTTGTCTAGGATCAAAATGGCCCCAAAGAGAAGATTAGGGACTTTAACCAACTATTTCTCAATCTTCTTATCAAGATGTCTGATACATCTAAAATAGGAGTTGAATTTCAAATAGATTTCTACTCTTCCTCTTTACCTGTGTTTATTTCCATGTTTGTTAAACGTGCTGCAAAAGCCACTCTCAATGAAGCCATGCATGAAGCCCTAAAGGTAGAGAAAGAAATGACTGGTATCGTAAACAAGTCATCAACTGAAAAATCTAAAGCCTCTCAACACATTAGGAGATATTTTGCAAAAGAAGAAAAGAAAAATAAAGATGCTTTTCGCATGAAGAGTTGGAAAAAGGTCATGAAAAATTTAGCTAGTGAAATGGTCAATGTCAAAGAAAAACTAGCTGAAGTATCTACATCTAGGAAACCATTTAGACCTTTTGTTAACAAGAATCCACAAACAACCCTTGGTGGTAAGACTAAAGAAGTATATGTAGATAAGGAAGAAAATGAAGAAGTACAAGGAGAGGAATTATATTTAAATTTTTCTGGGATATAAGTAGTACATTTGAAGAAGTTCTAACAGTACAAACTAGAAGTAAAATTGTTCAACAAACACCCACTTCCCCTCAACAAAAATATACTTCCCCTCAACTAGTATCAACTTCTTAATGAGTTTGTGGAAAACCTGTGAGTAGACTCTGCCAAGGACCTAATAGACCCAAAAAATCACAAAGGTGCTTACTCAGTTCCTTGTTCATGTGGCAAAATATATATAGGAGAAACTGGAAGATCATTTGGCATTAGGTTAAAAGAGCATATTAATGATATTTCAAAAATGAGATCAGAAAAGTTAGGTCTAGCTGAGCATGCATGTTCTTCCTCACACTATATATGCATAGAACAGGCAAAATTAATTCGCAAAGAAGACCATTATTTAAAAAGAAGAGTGAAGGAAGCTATTGAGATCGAAAAAACCTCTAACAACATGAATAGAGATGATGGCCTTAAGCTAAGTAACACATGGAAACCCGTAATCATTAAAATAAAAAAGCACTAATCATACAATAATCCCATATTGATAGTAACAAACACATTTATATATAAATAAATAAATATATATATATATATATAATAATAGATACACATTTGATTAAACAATTAAAAGAAATCCAAATAATTACAAATATTAAATAACCCAAATTCTTAGTCAAATAAATAGATATAGTTAGAAGTAATTAATTAAATTAGTCCAAATCATAATTACTAAACATCACAAGATCCAAATAATCAATAAATAAATAAAATTAATAACAATAATATATATCTATATCATACAACAATATTATAATATACTATAAACATAATATTATTAATTCATATAAACATAAATGAACATTAATTAAATAAAAGAATACAATAATCCCAAATTGATAGTAACAAACACATTTATATATAATAAATAAATAAATATATATGCATATAATAATAGATACACAATTGATTAAACAATTAAAAGAAGTCCAAATATTTACAAACATTAAATAACCCAAATTCTTAGTCAAATAAATAGTTATAGTTATGAGTAATTAATTAAATTTGTCCAAATCATAATTTCTAAACATCCAAATATCAAAGATAAATAATAAATTAAATAAATAAATCAAATTAATAAAAATAAATAAATGATATTATATATATATATAAATTAAGAGAGAATCAAAATTAATAATATAATAATAACAAAAATAAATTTTAAAAAATATTTAATAATATTCAATTATAATATACATATTTATACTAATAGATATAAAATATATATAATTTCCATATATAGCCAAAAAAAAAATAAAATAACAATAATAAATAAAAATAAATTAACAATCATTAAATAATTATACTAATTATTAATTAAATTCTTGTAGTAGCTACCATAAAAATTAAATAAAATTAAAAAAAATTAAAAAAATCAATAACTATTAATATGGTTAAGAAATTCATTCTCTCTTCTCAAAAGCAATCTCATTGCCTTGATGATGGACTCACCAAGCTAGTCCGAAACGTTGGTTTCTAAACTACTCACAAGTTTTCCACAAATTTAAAATATAACAATATTAGATATCATTTATTTGGATTCAACTATATTAAGTAAGTCATTCATCTATGACCATTTCCATAATGTAATATATAATTTAAAAAGGAACTGAATATTTGATACATGATTATGGCCTTAAACAACACTAACGTGAGATATATAATGTAGAAAGAAACTTGGTATTTAGAAGATGGTGTTGGTGGCTTTATCACCTTTCAAAATATATTACTTTGACCTTCTAGGGATATACATTAATTTCCACTCATTCTTATGTCCATTATAATAATCACAATAGTGGACATTAAATTCATCATAAATATTTGGAGGAGACTTTACCCACTAGATTTTATATCTTACAATATCTTATTATCTTACAATAGCTTATAAATAAGTTGGTATCGTTTTTCGCAATTAGTAATGACCTATCTTCTGTCCAACCAGATAAATCACAATGGAGTTATTTGCATATCCAAATGGTTGAATAACAGAGTGAGATATGAGGATGACTAACCCACGAAATAGAGATAGAAATGGAACAGTCGTTCATGAATCTCATTCCAATGTTGGAAGTTCCATCACACAATTTTTAAGTGCAGTCAATTTAGAAAGTTAGGATGAAAATTTCATAAAATAGTGTGTAATGTGCTGCACACCAAAATCAATCAAGTTGTTTTTTTATGATTTTTTGGAAGATTTTCCGGTGTGTTTTTCTGGTTTAATTTCTCTAAAATCCAACTGTAATTTATCAAAATCACAAGTTTAACAGGTAATCCCTGCATAATTGAGGTGCCCTATGTGGGTTTTAGGGTGCTGAATGATATATACAATAAAAAAAACTAGTTTAAATAACACAATCAAAATTTCACCTCAAAAATTTTCACCGAATTCCAACACCAGAAAATTCAAAAAATCGCACTAAAAACAACTCCAAAATCAATACGAGAAAAGTAATTCCCTTATTAGACTTAAATATGCTACACTTATTTGTATATTTGACTCATCGTTAGCCATATAAATTGGAAGAGTTTAGATTTCCTTTCAAATTAAAAAGTATTATCTAATTTTTGATGATGAAATATGTGTAGTCATTAGTGATTAAATTTGGTTATAGAAATTAATTATTTTTTAATGATGAAATTTTTGAAAATTAGTTGTATTTAATTAACAAAATATGGTTATATTAAATAATTTTATTAGGATAGAAAAATATGAATAAGGCTAATATTGAGGAGCATTTATGCAATACACTAAATTTTGTATCCAAAGATTTTAGGTATTATTGATATTTTCATATGATGAAATTTTTGAAAATTAGTTGTATTTAATTAACCAAATATGGTTATAAATAATTTTATTAGGATAGAAAAATATGAATAAGGCCAATATTGAGGAGCATTTATGCAATACACTAAATTTTGTATCCAAAGATTTTAGGTATTATTGATATTTTCATGTTTTCTTATGTTTTTAGTGAACTTATGATTTTTTTGTTTCACTTGGAACTAGTAGTCTTGTCACACAATGTATTGACAATGAAGTTTTCATTAGTAAACCTTTTTGTGTATATTAAATTCATATATAGACAGTTAGGAGAAAATAAGTTAATTTTTAAAACTGATTTGATGTGGTTTCCAATTTAAAGAGCCATATCAATTTTTTTTTGATATTATGTAGTATGTATTAATTTAAAAACAAACAACTTATTCACCATACATATATATTATAAAAGTTAATTGAAATATAATATTTTTTTAATAAATCATAAATTTTGAATAAGAATAATATATATTTTCAATTTTAAATTTGTAACCATTAGAAAGGATACCATTTTTCATGTGTATTTACTATTATTATTATTTAATTTCATGCATTAAGATATTTAATGTTTTTTAAATATTTATAATTCTGAGTTTATGATGGATTTGGTTGGTTAAAGTTTTTCCAATGTTATTATATAGCACATATTTATTTATTTTACCTTTTTCATTTGGGTTTATTTTCAGCTAGTTGGGTAGAATGATTGGTATCTTTCCCACCCAAGTTTGATTTCCACAATTTACATGATGATTTTTGATGTAATATCTTTGAGTATATAATGTAATATATCGAAATATGTATATTCCTCATGTATAATACAAGGGTATTTTAACACACATATATAATTTTTTAATATAATGTTACCATATAAAATCTCCTCCATAGTAGATGCAAATACTTTCACAGAAATAAAATAAACAAGATTTTTTTTTTTTCAAAACAAAATTTAAAGTGTTAAAATTCACAATGGCTGTAATTGTTTTTTTTGAGCTTTGGCCAAGCTTTGGCCATACATCAACAATTTTGTAGAGGTGTACAAGTTATATCAAGGTTTAAAAATTGTTAAAGTGAAGAATATACAAATATTGGTAGTGATTGGGGGCTCGTTTATAATCATTAGCAATTTGATTAAGGGTACTAAATATCCTCCTCCTTTTATTTAAGCTATTATTATATAATGTGAAGGGTGAATCCATGAAGATGGGTTACACTTTTGGGCCAAATGTGGCTATGAAATTTCAAAAATTTACTCTTTTATCGAATTGAAGCCCTCAAAATTCATATAATATTTGTGAATTTTAATTTGGAGTAAAAGAAAATTTGTGAAGAATTATGTTGTTATCTTAATGATGTTTTTTTCAAAAAATATTAGTATAATATAATCTGTCAAATTTCCATTAAATTAAATGCTTGTCCTTGCATTTTTTCACACATCTTAACAACTATGCGCGTGTTTGAGTGAAATAACTTAGTCTAAAATGCATAATTTCACACACACACACACACACACGAACATGATCCACACAAAAAGAACTAAATTATGCATACTGAAACTTTTTTTTTTTTTTTTTTATGCAAAATAATATTTTTAATATTTTTCGAAGTTGGCGAATTAATATTTGAATTGCATTTTTCAAACACATGTGTTAGTGCATGATTTTATTCTACAATTTAAATAAATTAAAAAACAAAGAGTACCCTTTTGAAGAGGACTCGTAAATCAAGAGTGCAATTTTTTGAATTTTGTATATTTTAGGTTACTGATTTTCATTCATCCCCTTCTAAATTGTTTAGTAAAATTTCAAGCATAATGTTTAAAAGAAATAAATGAAAAATATCATAAATTCAAAAATGTCAAACTCATATGCCATTCGATAGAGGATTCCTTTACGAATCCAAAGTGACCGACTCTGCTACTTAAGGACAAATGTTTCCTCAAGTTTTCAATGCTACATGATGATATTGCAAATAAATATGTAGAAGGGGAGCTAAAACTCCATTTTTTAGACCCTCGACAACTTGATCACACACATAAAAAGCTTGATAAAGAGATTTACATGAAATTTGATATAGCTTGGTCACGTGTTTTGATAAACTCTTGATCGAACTATTGGTAGGGCCAAAGGAAAATCTCTCGATCGAGCCCTTTTTTTCTCTAGCACCAACCCACTAGGAATAAAGAGCTCAATGAGATATTTTAATCATTAACCCCCACCAACAACCAAATATTAATTCATATTAATTAACATTGTTTGACATTGCTATGATTGATGGCATAATAAGGAGCTCGATCGAGTGTTATTAGTCATAAATTTCAACCAAGTATTGGAAAATGTAAAGTTGCAGTTATTAATCTTATTTTCCTTTAACCTTGATATTTTCTTGTGAATCTTAATTATCTTCTTTATGTTATTTAGTTAGATTTTTTCATCAAACAATGTCAAGAAAAATAACAACAACAATAAGTGATAGAGATATTAGGCTCTTAGCCAAGGCAAAATCCCTCCAAGGGGAAAACCCATAAACCCTTCTCTTCTTAGAATCCATTTCAAATGAGATAAGAAGGACCAAATCCTAGACCAAGTCCTTCTCCTAGTACGAAGTTAGCCCTTCCTTGATTCTGCACCAACCAACTTCAATACTAAAACTTCGACTTTCCAACTTCAATACTCTGCACCAACCAACTTCAATACTGAAGCTTCGACTTTCCAACTTCAATACTGCAAGTCGTTTAGTAACTTTGATCCTGTAATTTCAGACCTGCAACTTCCTTAGGAACCCTAATCTAGCCTCTTATCGAGACCTACCTAGAGAAATACTGCTCTCCCGAGGTCAAGGTAGGGCTTTATTCCTTCTAGCTACAAGATTCTGCACTTCGTCCTACTTCAACTTGCAATTTTGGCCTCCTTTTGCAACATGAGAAACCCTAGAAATTCACACATGTGAGAGAGATAGAGCCCAAAATAGATATTTTTCATCCTTTCTTCTTTTAGACCTTTTCCCCTCTTCTTCTTGCTTCCCAACTTCAGATCAAACTCTATCTTGATAGATCAAACTTGTGAGTGAGTGAGTCTTGAATGAGGTCAACTGCTTCTTTATATAGCCTTCTCAAGGGGTTGAAATCTCTCCGTTAGGTCTACTTGTAATTATTTAAGATGACTTGTACTTTTGGAGTTTACCAAAATGTATAAACTCAAAATAATATTTTTTTATAATTACATTTTTCCCAGAAGGGTCTTATAAATATGATGTTAACTCCTTTGGCTCATGACAATAAATCATAAGGCATAACAAACTCTAGAAGCATGAAAAAAATGCCCTTACTTAGTAAGATCATCAAGAATGAGCATGAAACCAGTGCTTTGTGTAATATCCCCAATTTTGATTTTTCATTTGAGGAGATTAACGAAGTTTATTGGGGAGGTGCTAGGCCTAACACAATTTTTTAGTTCGAGTTTCAAATATGATTTCGGCTTGAGGAGCTTGGGTGAAAGGAAAGATTGGAGCTCATTGGTAGGTGGGGGCCACAAGAGAGACAAAAAGGGAATACACACTTGTGGAGCAAGAGAGAGAGAAAGAAAGGGGATGAAATAGTGGAAAGTGGGGGCCACCACGGGAGAGAGAGGCCAAGAATTATAAATAGAGCAAGGAGGCTCTCATTTGGGGGATCTTTAGTCATTTTACAATTTCAACATTAGTTCTCTTGAGCTTCTTAGGCAAGACAACTATGCTGTTCAGTGCAAGGAATTTTCGAGCAGGAATTCCACCTCTACCTTCGGTGAACTTCGAGTGTGACCCTAGGGGAGTAAGAAGGAGTCCATCTTAGGGCTTCTCTAGGAGCTACATTGCAGACCATTTCTAGTTGGAGCGTGCTTCACTTAGGGTGCAAAAGGAAATTCAAAGGGGCTGAGAAAAGATAGAAAATAGTGGAGTTTTGGCTGAAGAATTTGCAAATATTTATTCATTGGGAGGGTGAGTTTTTATTTCGTGATTTGTAGGGCCGAGAGTGCTACATTTTGGAGTGTCGAATTTATCTATTTCAGGGGTTTCTAGACAACTACTGTGCATATTTTGATAGAGAGATTTGAGAAGTTTGGGATAAGGTGAAATAAAGAGGCTTGGAGGAGATTTTTTCTAGTAATTGATTGGCCTTATACAACAAGATTTTTTCTACATGACTT
Source organism: Pinus taeda (assembly GCA_000404065.3). Lineage (NCBI taxonomy): Eukaryota > Viridiplantae > Streptophyta > Pinopsida > Pinales > Pinaceae > Pinus > Pinus taeda. Next base: position 97,155 of record APFE031286658.1, read on the forward strand.
TTTTCTAGCTAGTTAGAACCATACACATTTCTTGGGCTCACTGGGGCACATTGGATTCATGCCAAACCATTTCTGGGTTTTTATGGATTTATTAAGAGGAGTCTCTAGTTAATTTTATAGAACTTTTCAGGCAATATTCAGACCTGAAATCCTAATTCTTATAGCAGGGCGAATTGCAAGTTAGTTGGGGAATCTGCATCACTTGGTGGGCTCAATTTTGGCTTGGAGTTGGACCAAACCCTTTCTGGGTTTTTGACAAGGATCACATCCCCAAATTTATATAATTTTTTTGGGTATTTTTGAGGGGCCAAATCTGGGTGCCAAGTTAGGTAACAGTGAGAAAAACCGGGTCAACGCAGATTTCCGAAGGGAAAAACTATTGCACTAGTTGGGCATTGGGAGATGTATCACTTGGGGCTTAGAACTTGCCTTGAGAAAACCCAAGTGCACTCCCAATTTTATTATACTCCAACAATTTATTTATAATAAAATTGGCCATTTTGGGTGTTCCAGATCATTTTTTTGTTCATGAGTGTCTACTGAAATTTATTATGTTTTTATTTTTGTGCATGTCTTTGATTATTTATGTCAAATTTCTATTTGGAATACTACAGTTGTATTAGAGCACGATATTGGCTAGCTATGGGGAGGCTAGCAAGATCATGGTGGATTTAGGTCGCTTAGGTCTATCTGGGAAAATGAGGAGATATAACTCACATTGTGGAGTGCTTACCAGTAGAATGGTAGTAGAGATGGCGACCTTGATAGGATGCAAGATGATGCCTATGGAATGAGTCTTAGAATTTGATATCCAAAGGTGTATATCGGTATGCAATGGTGCACAACAATATGTAGAGGAGCATAGAGGTGCGCAGTGGAGCACCATGATGTGTAGGGTTTCATCGTGGTGTAGGAGTGATTCACATCTTAGTAAATTCCCTCATAGAGTGGCAGAGACATTGATCAACATGTAGTAGGGTCCGACAGTGCTTAACGAAGTGTGATTGGGTGCAGTTGTATGCCAGGAGACATAAAATTGTACTCCAACAGTTTATTTATAATAAAATTGGCCATTTTGGGTGTTTTGGAGCATTTTTCTGTTCATTAGTGTTTGCTGAAATTTATTGTGTTGTTATTTTTGTGCATGTCTTTGATTATCTCTATAAAATTTCTAATTGGAATACTACAGTGGTATCAAAGTATGATCTTGGCTAGTTGTGGGGGAGCTAGCGAGATCATAGAGGATTTGGCCATGCATTCATAGTGACTAGTGACTTTATGGGCACTCTGATGACACCGAAAGGGAAGAGTAAAAAAGGGATCATGGAGGAGTTGATGAGGGAGAACCAATTGTTGAGGAGGAAAAACCAACAAGACCTAGAGAGGATGCAACAAATGATGGGGACATTGAGACATAACTAGCAGAGAAGCCTGCACAATCAGTTCAGTAGAATAATACCCATGGCCAGCCTAACCAACCTACCATGCCTCATTTTCCGGGTGAATCAGAGAAGGAGAGGGAAATAGACACATTTGCAGATTTGATGAGGCCCTCTCTAGATAGTGTTAGCACCTAGATTGACCTTAGTCTAAAGGGAGGTAATGCTAGGGTAACCACAAACCACGGTTAGCCAAGTAGGTAGTCCTACTAGGCTGGGAGAGGGGTCTCTCCATAAGGATATCAATCAATATGATTGGATTAGGTAAAGGATTTTAGGCTAGGTATAGTAGCACACAAGTTTTGATTGGATTTTGTAGGGGTTTTTCTAGATTAGGAGGAGCTGGGTAGTTTAGGTCTGGGAAATTAGGTCAGAAATGCAGGGTGTTCTATGGGGCAAGGTAGGTAGAGACTTTAGAACTATTGGGCTTGATGGGGTGAGATGTTTTAGACTGGTGAGAAGCTAAGAAGGGCATGTGACAATCATGGATCCTTCCTAGACTATAGAAAACATGAAATGGTGAATGGTTTCCCAAGGCAGAGCACTGATACAATGGATTCTATGTCTCAAACTTGAAAACATTCAACTAGAAGAAATGAAATGATAGATGTCATACATAAAACATATAAACATATAATCACAGAAGAAGAAACTGTACTAGAACTCCATACCACAGGGATCCCATAAAAATAGTCGCAAATCTTATTTATTTCCTGCCAAACTACTTACAAAGGTGTATAATCAAGCTCTGAGCATCCACACTGAGTCCAACCAACAAAATGACTGAGAAAATACATGATATAGGTCTCAAAACAACTAATACTAGCCTCAGGGGTCAAATCCATGAGAGGAGGAGTAGTTGCACAAAATACTGAACTGATAGCTAAAGACTAGGGTGGTCAAACTAACTCATCCTTAATATGAAGCAAATTGATTCATTACATGCCACTTAGGCCATTCATCTAATGTATCTACCCTAGGTAACAAAAATACACTTTAATTACATCATCATTATGAATTACATTAGTGAAAAAGCAAAATCCCATAGATGAAAAGTATTTTCTGGAGAGAAATAGTGAAAAATTTGGCTGCCTATCAAGTGTGTAGCGTGAGTGTCAAACACGTAGCCCCTAAAGGAAGTGCGCAATGCCATATTCAAAGTGAGTTTTGACTACCTTCCTGGTGTCCAAATCTAGCTTAGGATAGCTCATTGGAAACATTATCTTCTTGAATTTCCAAAAATGCCCCTAGTTCCCAAATTGAGCTTGATTTGCCCCTCCAAAACTACAATCTCCCAAGACTACTCAAATGTGCAGCACCTGGCTCAGAAAATAGGTAGAAACATGATTTTTAGGTGGTTTTTTTCCTTTTCCACTTAGTAGTTTTGACTTTCAAATCTAGAAACATGATTTTATTGAGTGTAAATGGTATTATAAATCCAATGGTGGTGGCCATTCCTCCAAAAGATAGGGCACTACATGTTTGACCAAGGGACTGGTACAAAAATTACCTATAGGAAGTGCACAACGCTAAGAGGAAACACACAATGCCACTTTTAGGTCCCCTTTGGCTACTTTCCCAGTGTCCAAATTAGGTGTCAGATAGCTCGTTGGAAACCTTGTCGAGTCGACTTTCTAGAAAATCTTGAATTTTTCAATTTAGAGTTCATTTTCCCTATCAAAACTCAATCTCCCAAGACTGGTCAAAATGTGCAGAATGAGGCTGCCAAAATGCAAAGTGCTGTTGCAATCAACATTTGGAGGTCTTCCTCAACTCCAAATTGAGCTCATGATAGCTCATTGGAAATATCTTTGTGTCTAGTTAGCATTGGACTCATCAAAAAAGTCTTTTGGACATTCCATCTAGGATGAAAATTGGTTTTATCAAGGTCACTCCAAAAGGGAAGCTACTCTCTTATGGCAAATGATTGTTTGAATATTTCTCCCAAACCATGAGACCTCTGTAAAAAATGAAAGCACCTTTTCTTCTTGAGTCTATGATGGACAAAAACCTCTCTCATGTTTTTCAAATTCATCTTTTCTTGCTCAGAAACGTCATTTGAATAAAACCTATCCTGATGTGTGGAACAGGGGATTTGTAGAAATGAAGGGCAATGAAGGGGATGAGGGGCTTCTAATTTCTTGAGAAAATTTTTGGAAGTAGGGAGGGATGTTAGGAAGTAGGGGAAAGCGAAATTTCAAATATTGAGTGAGGGGAAGGGGTCCAAAAGCGAAAAACAGAGGCCTAACCTAGAAAAGTATCAAATTATAGCAATAGTCTAGGGTTTGTGGGAAAATGATGAATTTGAGGGATATCAGTGATGGAAAGTGCTTAAGAAGGTATTTTAAGGGTAGGGGAAGGTGTATGAGCATTAGGATACAAGTTTTTTTGATGACTTGACCATCCAAGGAAAATTACCTTCAAACCCGAGGAGAGGGAAATGAGCCTTACCTAAGTACAACTGAGCATGAACAAGGTGTAAAATGACCCATTAGAACCTGAAATGATGATGACAACTCTTTGAATGATGGTACGATCAGCCGAATGGTGACATGGACCAATACTTGGAAAATTTAGGAAGGAGAGAAAACAATCCTAGACCCAATACCTAGTGACCAAATTTTACCTGAAGACTCACTGAAATGACAAAAATTTGACTTTGACACCCCAAGACCACTTTGTAAGAGCATGTTTGATTACCGGTGGAAGGCTGCAAAGACTGCCACTAACATTGAAGTGGCGACCATACTGGGGAACGTAGTTTTATGTTCCTCAACAAAATGTATCAAGTTTAGATTTGATTGTTGATTGTGGACAACAATCAAACACCAGAAGGGTGAAATCATTCACCTGGCGACTCTAAATCAGTTTCGAGATCAGATCCAAGGACTCCATTGGAGGAAGAACCTGACCAACAGAAACATGAAAGGGTAATATGGAAATATCAGGTATTCAAGTTGGAATTTCACCCAATACATTACGTTCTTTGTTATAAATTATTTCTTATCTTTTCTCGAGAATGTCAAGAAGGCTTTACAAAGTATATTGTATTTGAGAAAAGATCCTAGACCTGCATTTGATTATTTCCCTTTGAAGATTGTGAATACAAAATATTCACATGCCTTTGATCTTGATCAAGATGCTTCTTCTGAATCTTATGATGACCATATTCAATCTAATGAGCCTAAAGAGACCAAGAATAATTCTACAACTTTTGTATATACTCCTATACCTTGTAAAATTCAAGATAGATACAAGCCTATGATTTTACCGCCTATATACCATGCTTTCCCTAAAAATCATTACATATATCTACCAAGATTTGATGGTGAATGTGACAACGTCATTGTTGACAGACATGTACTAAATTTTGAGTCTTTTCTTGACCTTTTTGAAGTTGATGAAGAGGATGTCAGTATTAGGCTTTTTGCTCTTTCTTTGCAAGGCAAAGTCAAGAGTTGGTTCAAAACCCTGCCTGATGTGAGCATCTCAGATTTCTAGCAGTTTGTCAAAGTTTTCCTTGACAAGTGGGTGGTCAGACAAAATCCTTTCTTGATTCTAGAAGAGTATAACCAGCTGAAAGGACAGCCAGGGGAGACAACACAACAATTTTCTGCCAGATTTAACCAAGTCTATTGTTCGATGCCTCTTAAAATAAAACCTCCTCCTGATTCAGTGCTCTTGCATTATCCGGAAGCCTTTGATCTGGAAATGGAGTTTTAGCTAAGAGAAAGGAACCTTTCAACACTTGAAGAGATGCAAAACAGTGCAGTAGATGTAGAGGCTAATCTGCTAATCAGAAGGGCAAAGTTGAAGGAAGAAGAGAAGAAGAACATAGAACCAGAGGAATCAACATCTTTAGAGATAAATATCGACATTTTGGTAAGTGCAGTGGAAGAGATGATGCAAAAGATCACCACAAGGAATAAGTATGATGTTCAAGACCATGGCTCACTGATTGAGGAAAGACAAGTGGTTGATCCAAAACATTTCCTTTCTTATCCCAGTTGTCATAGATCTGATAATGATTGTTTTATAGATCATCTTAGAGAAGAGAGATCTGTTGATATGAAATGTATGCTTGATGATGTGTTTTATATTGATGATTTTCCTAAGTTTGATAAGTATGATGATGATTATGTTCTCCAAACAAAAGCTAGTCTTGTAGACAAATCAACAGTTAGTTTGTGGAAGGATGAAGTTCACTCTCAACAACTTGAATACAGTTATCAACCGTTGCATATCAACTATGGAAGTGAGGAGGAAAGCGTAGCAAATTTTGAAGTAAGTGAAGGATCTTTGCCTTGTTGTTTTACTTCATTTCAGTTCATCAGAGACCACTTTTGTGCAATCAAAAATCAATAGTCGATAAGTTTTGATCTTGACCATCTAGAGGGCAATGAAATCCTTGTTCAAGTCTTCTCATATCTAGATTTGCAGCCCCCAAATGCCATTGAATGTCAGGGTTGCAGATGAAGACTTGGAAGTTGGAATATATGATCAAATGATTCAAGATGATTCCGTACCATTATGTTTTGAATCATTTCAGTTTTTGAAGGGAATTTTGCATAGTATGTCTTTAAATGAGAAGCCTATAGAAAATCATGCAATCTCATTGGAACCAATAGAAAATGGGTTGCAATAGTCTTTTCAAGTTTTTCACAATCCAATAGCTGATGTGTTGGATGATGTCTGCAGTCAAAATCCTTCTCCATTAGCTAACTTTGAGCTTGAAAAAATTATTGACACAAACTTGATCCGACAACCGATTTCTTTGTCATTTTTAGCAGGAGTCTCGTCATAAAGCTCAGATGAAAGTTTTCATTCATGGTATGAGGAGAAGAAAAGTAATCCATTGGATGAGCTAAGTCCCAGTGCACATGAATTTCAAGATCCTCATGCAGTATTCTTGGAGTCGGATAGAGAATCCATATTATTCAACTTGGGAAAATTTGGATCTATTTACAAGTTTTCATGGGAGTTGCATTTCAGTAGTTATCTCTTCTTTCTCATAAACAAGCATCTGCAAAGAATTCAAATCGCAACAAGAATGCTTACTTGGTTCATTGGTTGTTTTATTTCTCTTGAATAGGTGATGAATGGAATAGTTAGAGTGGGTTTTATGGAATAAGATCCATTTCGAGCATCTTTTCTAGTTTCTTAGTTGTGTTTCAGTATTGAGTGTTCAGTAAAAGTCAGTTTGTGTCTTTGAGTCATCAGTATTTAGTCATGTATTTCAAATTGAGTTTTTTTGACTCCATGCCCAATGGATAAGGCTACTTGGTCTACGGTGTTCTTGGTACCTCCAAGGAGCTACCATCCCAAATGGAGCCAATGTTAGTATCAGTGTTTGTAGCCTTTCACTAGTAATCAAACATGCTCTTACAAAGTGGTCTTGGGGTGTCAAAGTCAAATTTTTGTCATTTCAGTGAGTCTTCAAGTAAAATTTGGTCACTAGCTATTGGGTCTAGGATTGTTTTCTTTCCTTCCTAAATTTTCCAAGTCTTGGTCCACGTCACCATTCGGCTATGCGTACCATCATTCAAAGAGTTTTCATCATCATTTTAGGTTCTAATGGGTCATTTTACACCTTGTTCGTGCTTTAGTTGTACTTAGGTAAGGCTCAATTCCCTCTCCTAAGGTTTTGAAGGTAATTTTCCTTGGATGGTCAAATCATCAACAAAACTTGTATCCTGATGCTCATACAACTTCCCCTACCCTTAAAATACCTTCTTAAGCACTTCCCATCAATGATATCCCTCAAATTCATCATTCTCCCACAAACCCTAGTCTATTGCTACATTTTGACGCTTTTCTAGGTTAGGCCTGTGTTTTTCCCTTTTGGACCCCTTCCCCTCATTGTATCTTTGAAATTACACTTTCCCCTGCTTCCTAATATCCCTCCCTACTTCCCAAAATTTTCTCAATAAATTAGAATCCCCTCGTCCCCTTCATTTTCCTTCATTCCTACAAATCCCCTCTTCCACACATCGAGATAGGTTTTATTCAAAATTTTCTCAAGAAATTAGAAGCAAGAAAAACCTCCTTCATTTTTTACACAGGTCTCATGGTTTGGGAGAAATGTCTAAACAATCATTTGCCATAGGATAGTTGCTGCCCTTTTGGAGTGACCTTGGTAAAATCATTTTTTTCTCCTAGATGGAATGTCCAAAAGACTTGTTTGATGAGTCAAATGATAATTAGACACAACTAGCTTTCCAATGAGCTATCATGAGCTCAATTTGGAGTTGAGGAAGACCTCCACAAGTTGACTGCAACAACACTCTTCATTTTGGCAACCTCATTCTGCACATTTTGACCAATCTTGGGAGATTAAGCTTTTGACAGGGCAAATAAACATGAAATTGAAAAATTCAAGATGTTATAGAGATTAGACTTGACAAGATTTCCAAAAAGCTATCCCACACCTAATTTGGACACTAGGAAGGCAGCCAAAAGGGACCTGAAAGTGGCACTGTGCATTTCTTCTTGGCGCTGTGCACTTCCTTCAAGCACTTTTTGTATCTATCCCTTGGTCAAATGCGCAGCACCTACTGCGTTGCGCACTTTTTTGGGGCATCTTTTGGAGGAATGGCCACCACTATTGGATTTAGAAGGCCATTTACACTCAAGAAAACCATGTTTCCAGATCTGAAACTCAAAACTACTAGGTGGAAAAGGCAAAAAACCACCTAAAAATCATGTTTCTACCTATTTTGCTGAGCTAGGTGTTGTGCGTTTGAACAGTCTTGGGAGACTGCAGTTTTGGAGGGGCAAATCAAGCTCAATTTTGGAACTAGGGATAGTTTTGGAAACTATATAGGATAAGATTTCAAATGAGATATCCTGAGCTAGATCTGGACACCAAGAAGGCAATCAAAACTCACTTTGAAGATGGTGTTGTGCACTTCGTTCAGGCGATGCGCGTTTGACATTAGTGCTACGCACTTGATAGGCAGCCAAATTTTTCACTGTTTCTCTCCAGAAAATACTTTTCAGCTATGGGATTTTGATTTTTCACTGATGTAATTCATAATGATGATGTAATTAAAGTGTATTTTTTTTACCTAGGGTAGATACATAATATGAATGGCTTAAGTGGCATGTAATGAATTAGTTTGCTTCATATTAGGGATGAGTCAGTTTGACCACCCTAATCTTTAGCTATGATTTTAGGATTTTGTGCAACTGCTCCTCTCATGGATTCGACCCCTGAGATTAGGATTAGTTGTTTTGAGGCCTATATCATGTATTTTATTAGTCATTTTGTTGGTTGGACTTAGTGTGGATGCTCAGAGCTTGATTGTACACCTTTGTAAGCAGTTTGGCAGGAAATTAATAAGAATTGCAACTATTTTTATGGGATCCCTGTGGTATGGAGTTCTAGTACAGTTTCTTCTTCTGTGATTATATGTTTATATGTTTTATGTATGCCATCAATCATTTCATTTCTTTTAGTTGAAAGTTTTCAAGTTTGATAGGTAGAATCCATTGTATCAATACTCTGCCTTGGGAAGTCATTCACCAATCCATGTTTTTTGAAATCCAAGAAGGATCCATGATTGTCACATGCCCTTCTTAGCTTCTCACCAGTCTAAAACATCTCACCCCATCAAGCCCCAGAGTGTTAAAGCCTCTACCTACCTTGCCCCATAGAACACCCTACATTTTTGACCTAATTTCCCAGATCTAAACTGCCTAGCTCCTCTTGATCCAGCAAAACCTCTAAAAAATCCAATCAAAACTTCAAGCTACTATACCTAGCCTAAAATCCTTTACCTGATCCAGTCATCTTGACTGAGATACTTACGGAGAGAGCCCTCTCCCAACTTAGTAGGGCTAGCTACTTGTCTAAGCTTGGTTTGTGGTTACCCTGGCATTGCCTCCTTTCAGCCTTACGTCAATCTAGGTGATAACAGATAGGATTGATGAGTGTGAGAAGTTGAATCCTGGGATCAGGAGGGCTTTCTCATTTGATGAGCATAGAGGAGGACAGTTAAAGGATGAGACCGAGAGGTGCTTTTGTTGGTAGAGACTTGGATTTAGATATTAGGATCCTGAGGAGGAGGTTAAGCATGATATTGTGGGCACAAAGGAGTGTGAGGAGCATGTCGATGTGTCCAATGTGACAAAAGAGTCACCCTCGTTGGAGATCCCTTCAGGAGCTCTGGTTGACAGCCTAGCAGGTAGAGTAGAGAATACACTCAGAGGGCCATTTATTGATGAGGAGCCACCCATGGATGAGATGTCGTCCATTGCTTAGGGATCGATTGATGAGATGTCCAGGGCCATGTCTGAGTTTTAAGGTGATAACAACACACAAGAGGTTGATGAGGTGATGGGAGACATATCCATTGTTGATGTGGAGTCGATAGGTATAGAGGCATTTGTGACAGAGTTTCTAGATGGTAGCTACCTATCACTAATTATTGAGGATATTATGCATGATGAGCTATCTTTGGAGGGATAATTAGTGGCTCATGATGAACCCATGGTGGAGGAGTATGAGCATCCATCCCTAGAGTCAACCCTCGATGAGGAGTAGTTAGATGCATCGGAAGCCAACATTGATGTCATAATTTTAGATGAGAGTCCCCTTCAGGGATACATTGATGAGGCTTGCAAAATTATTGGGCCACCTCTGCATGTTGGTGAGGGAGAGGCCGCATTACCTAGGCAGATTACATGGATTTTCCAGACTAGTGAGATGGGCTGACACGAGCTGCGCAAGGTGAAACATTCACACATTGGAGGATATGTTCCATGTATGGTTGTTAATGCATTTGATCGCTCTTTGAGTTGTCATGGCATGTTGGGTTGACATGGGATTGTAGGCAGATTAGAATAATATGGCAGGAATTGGTAGGAGGAGGAGGCATTGTCAGGCCACCAGATAGGGCATCATATGAAGACAATTCTCTCTCATTGATGTATTGGGCACTAGAGCTACTAAGGTTTGACATGGTAGCATTATTCCCAAATTCATGTGAGGATTTGGGCCACATAGGTGTACATGGGAAGATGAGGAGATGTAGATCACATTGTGGTGTGTGTACTAGCAAAGTGGCAGATGCATGGGAAAATATGGGATGCCCTATGGTACATGGTGGCATGGCATTGAGTTTTTGTATCCAGTTGTGCCATAGAGTTCAATGCTATGCAGAGGAGTGTAGGGGTATGTATTTGAGTGCAGCAGAGGATGTTGAAAATGCAACAAGATGATGGAGCTTAGTGAAAAGAAGTCGCCTTCACTAAGTGTGCCTGCTGGCTATTTTTGGCGCAAAGTCTATTTTTAGACTATGTCTATTTTTAGACATATGGATCATGGTCTATGAGTTGCATGATACTATTTATGGATTATTGGTCATGTTGGTAAAAATAGATGGACTTCTATTTTTAGACATAGGGGTGGAGTCTATTTTTAGACTGCCAGTCTAAATATAGAACAGTCGAATATTATTAGCTCTTAATAATATTTGGACTATACACATTATCTTATTCTCTTGGAGCACTTCAGTTCGAGCTATAGATGTGGCACATGCAACTGCCAGAAGGAAATACGCTTTTCTTATGGGTTACTTGAGCTATTGCATGGAGGACTTCAGTGATTGAGTTATATGGAGTTGAATGAGGAGTTGATGGAGTTGTGTCCAGTTTGACTTAGTTGAACTAGTTGTAGTTAGTCTAACTGACAAATAGACTAATGATGAGTGGTGTGAATTAATTATTAATTAATTCACTAATTATTAACTCATGAATCAACTAAAGAATACATCAGTTAACTCAGTGCATGGACAGTTCAGTGGAGACAAGTGTTAGAGGTGAGTGAAAAGGCAAGACAACTGTCAGTTGTGACGATAGTCGTGCATGTGATTTGCACAATCAATGGATTGAGTATTGCCAATGAGGATTGCGTGGTATATCCAAGGGAAATACGAATTTGGATCAAACATATGGTGTCATTCATCAGTATTCTCATGCAGGATTACGCAGTGGAGGCATGCAAGCAATGGAGGAGATTTGAGCCAGTGATTGATTCAAATCTGAGCTAGTTTGTGTGTAACAGGTGGAGATAGTGCTGAGTACTTGTGAGGAGTATTGTACTATGTATTGTTACATGTTCTCAATCAATATAATATACAGATAGTTGGGGGTTTTCAGCTGTATGCTTTCCCCGTGATATACTGTGTTCATATGTGTGATTGATGCTTCAATGTGTGCATGCGATTGTTTATTAATTCCGCAAAATTGATGATCAACGTAGAGGAAGTTATGTATTATGCATGATTCCGCAAATAGTGTATAATCAGGATAATATTTGTGAATAAGTGTCGTATTATTCAACATTTCTACAGAGGATGACGATGCATGCTAGGTTGTTGAAGTGTTTCCACCAGAAAGATCTCCTAACGAGGGCATCAGACACACCATTGGGTTTGGCAAACTCATATTTGGAGAGCGAGTTGATGATAGGGCTGACTGTGAGCTTCCATTTTTCACTTTCCAGAATTTCACACTAACATAATGGATTTAGATATCATCTCTTGATGCTCGTATCATGAGCAACAGGACCCTGGAGGATGGTGTGAGACAGTTGGATGAGACACGGTGCATCAAGAGAGAGGCTTTCTAGCTGTGGCATATGGTTAGGGCGAGAGTTGGTGGATGCATGCTTGGGGGTAGTCTGATCTTCTATAGAGGTAACACTTACACCACCCTTGAGCCCACACTTAGGGATATGTATGACCCCCTTTTGGCGAGACATTCTGAGGTGTCTCATGTGCATCTACAACAGATGGTGGACATTACTTGCAGATGGATGTTTAGACTCTAGCCAATATTTGAGAGTGCTTTCAGGAGGAAGGATGGCAGATCCCACTATGTGATATGACCAAAGAAGGGAAATTTCACACACTAGATTGGTTCATGATGTAGGGAGTCCAGATATTGATTGCATGCAGGGACTTGAGACATGGCATAGGTTGGTGCCAACAGCTATCAAGACTATGCTACAACCATTCTGGTTATGGAATTTAGGGAGTTGGTTAGTTGATGGGACACTCTGTTTTGTGATGAGTGGGATCAGGACAGAGGATAACCCAACTCACACTTGGTTTGACATGTGGGGGAGCATTGAGGCCTTTGTCACATGGAAAGGTTGGTTTTCCTTGTTGCTGCTAAAGATTAGGGTTAGTGTTGGATGGGTAGGTCATGACATCGTGGAGATTCTTGGGCGAGATGTGTTGGCACTCTATAGATATTTTTCCATTAGGTCCAAGGAGAGGAGGATATAAGTTTCACATGATGGGAAGATTGCCATGGTTGGAGTTGCACAACGACAACATGGTGGAACCTATTTTAGACTAGCATGGGATCCAGGCATCATCGGATTTGGTAGTACAACTATCCTTGGGGATGAATCAATTTATACAGGGAGAGATCATTCAGATCTTCCATTGGTATTTAGTGATTCGTTGATGTCATGGGGGACTTCATTAGCATGGTAGGGGCATCAACAAGAAGATTTCAAGGGAAGCTCATGCGAGCGAGACTTTATCTTTGTAGGGATTGGGTGGTATCTTCAAAAGTTTACCCTTGGAGTGTATGAGATGGACCACTCAATAGGTAAGCTTCATGAGGAGTTGGATAGAGTGCTACATTATCATGATCATGATTCCATACTCATTTATGGTAATGCAGAGGGCTTCTGGTACTTATACATGACATGATAGTGAGTGTTGAGATTACAACAAGATGATGGAGCTTAGTGGAAAGAAGTCGCCTTCACTAAGTGGGCCCGCAGACTATTTTTCGCGCAAAGTCTATTTTTAGACATATGGATCATGGTCTACGAGTTGCAGGATGCTGTTTATGGATGATTGGTCATGTTGGTAAAAATAGATGGACTTCTATTTTTAGACAACAACGGAGGTACTGTCAGTCTAAATATAGAACAATCGAATATTATTAGCCCTTAATAATATTTGGACTATAAACATTATATTATTCTCTTAGAGCACTTTAGTTCAAGCTATAGATGTGGCACATACGACTGACATAAGGAAATACGTGGTTCCTATGGGTTAACTTGAGCTATTGCATGGAGGACTTCAGTTAGGACTTCAATGATTGAGTTCTGTGGAGTTGGATTAGGAGTTGATGGAGTTGTGTTCATTTTGAATCAGTTGAACTACTTGTAGTTAGTCTAACTAGAAAATAGACTAATGTTGAGTGGTGTGAATTAGTTATTAATTAATTCACTAATTATTAACTCATAAAGCAACTGAAGAATACATCAGTTAACTCAGTGCATGGACAGTTTAGTGGAGACAAGTGTTAGAGGTAAGTGAAAGGGCAAGACAGTTGTCAGTTGTGACTATAGTTGTGCATGTGATTTGCACAATCAGTGGGATTGAGTTGCCAATGAGGATTGCGTAGTGTTACAAAAGGGAAACACGTGAATGGATCAACCATTCTCAGTATTCTCTATGCAGGATTGTGCAGTGGAGGCAGGCAAGCAGTGGAGGTGATTTGAGCCAGCGATTGTTTCAGATCTATGTTGTATTGTGTGTAGCAGTGGAGCTAGTATTGTGCTGTGTACTGTTACATGATCTCAATCAATATAATACAAAGATAGTTTGGGGTTTTTTAGTGAGATGCTTTCCCCATGAAAAATACTATGTTATGTGTGATTGATGCTTCTATCTTCGCATGCAATTGTTTTTGCTTTTGCAAATTGATGATCAATGGTAGATGAGATTATGTATTATGCATGCATTCCGCAATAGTGTATAATCAGGATAATATCAGTTGAATAAGTGTCATATTATTCATAAAATTTCTACATGGTATTAGAGCAGAGTTGATAATCGGATCTATTATTCAGGAAGTGACTACGTTTTATTTCTTCAGGCAGAGTCTGTAATCGGGCCAGGTAGCCTCTGGATTCATCCTTTGCTTGGAAGGTGAGATATCCAGTGAATGCCCATACAGTCGATCTCTGTACAAGAAATACGTCGTTCTCACGAATTTTAGATCGGAAGCAGTTGAGTTTTGAGCTGGTGGAATTCGAATTTGCAGTAGTGTTTTCTTGGTGTCAAAGTTGAAATGTCTTTCAACAGATTGCGATTGGAGTATGCCCTTGAGGGCAGCTCGAACTATATTGCATGGAAGGACAGGATGGAGGTGATGTTAGATGATAACGGGTTGAAGGAGTTCATAGATGTGGATGTCCCAAAACCCACTGATGCTGCTCAAGTCACGGATTGGCAAAAGAAGACAACAAAGTGTCGAAGGATTCTGTTGGAGGGAATGAGGGATCACATTGTGTCCAGCCTCCATGGAAAGGCTACTCCATACTTGATGTGGAAATCATTGATAGATCTATACCAAAGCAAGAGCAACCAGAGGAAGTTGGTGCTCAAGGATAAACTCAGAAACATAAAGTGTGAGAAAGGCGACAGTATGCCCAAGTATCTCACGAAGTTCACCCAATGTCAGGATGAGTTAGGAAGTGTGGGGGTGACTGTTGATGATGAGGACTTGGTGAGCTTGGCTCTACTTGGTCTTCCGAAGAGTTGGCATTCCTATCAAGACTCTGTCAATGGTCGGGAGAAATTGCCAGGGTGGGAGAGGCTTTGGTCGGATCTTGTGCAAGAGGAGATTAGGCGGAATACCAGGGACGAATCTTCATCAAAGGCACATGATGAAGAAAATTGTGCTTTGGCTGCCAAAGAAAAGAAGGGGAAGAACAAGAAAGCTTCTCATTCCGGTGCGAAAGGCAAGAAGCAAGACATGTACAAGGTGAAGTTCTTTCACTGTCACCAGCACAGACACTATGCCATGAATTATTCGCAGAAGAAGAAAAATAAGCAAGTTGCTGGATCTGCAGCAGGAGAGGTCTTAGCCTCGGAGTTTGAGCTGGATTTTTTGCTGATCGCATGCTTGGTATCAAGTGTTATGGGATCGATATGGTTCTTGGATAGTGGTGCATCTTTTCACATGACAGGAGATCGCGATTTGTTTTCTGATTTGGATGAGAAAGATCTTGGAGTGCACATCGAGAAGGGCGATGATGGTAGATATAGTGTGATTGGTATCAGTACCATTTCCTTTGACAGGGAGTCTAGTAAAACCTTCGTATTGAAGGAAGTGATGCATGTTCCAGGATTGAAGAAGAATCTTATCTCTGTGGCAATGTTAGAAGACAAGGGATATGATGTTGTTTTTAGCGAGGGAAAGGCTTTCCTGCGCAGTAAGACAACTAGAGAAACCCAGAAGATAGGGGTTCGAGTCAAGAACGTTTATCAGTTGCATGTAGATGGCTGCTCAGCGATGGCATGCAAGGCAGAAGGAGTGGTGAGCCAGGATGATGGTGAGCTATGGCACTGGAGATTGGGCCACCTTCATCATGGCACCTTGAAGATACTGCAACTGATTTCTACTGGGCTTCCTAAAGGCACTCTTGCGTAGTCAGATCAGTGCAAGGGGTGTATTTTGGGAAAGTTTGTGAAAGCCACCTTTCACGAGAAGGATAGTTGTGCCAGGATGATCCTTGAGAGAATTCACACAGACATGTGTGGACCTTTCTCAGTTGCTTTGACAACAAATCACAGGTACTATGTGATCTTTGTTGATGATTTCTCCCGAAAGTGCTGGATCTTCTTCATGCAGAAGAAGAGCGAGACATACTCAAAGTTCTATGAGTTCAAAGCACTGGTCGAGAAGGAATTGGGGAAGAAGGTGAAGGCTCTTAGGAGCGAAAATGGTGGTGAATTCATCTCTGGAGAGTTCAAGGATTTCTGCAGCGCAGAAGGGATTCGAAGAGAGCTCATAGCTCCCCATAACCCACAACAGAACGGGGTTGCTGAGCGGAAGAACAGAATGATCGTGGGTACTGCACAGGTGATGTTGCATGATCAGAGCCTACCCCTTCACTTGTGGGTAGAGGCATGCAATACTGTACTATATGTGTAGAACCGTTGTCCTCACAAGATACTTGGCATGAGTACACCTGAGGAGGCTTATTCTGGTAAGAGGCCTAATATTTCCCATTTGAGGATTTTTGGTTCTCCTATTTACATGCATGTAACGAAGGATGCTAGGAAGAAGTTGGAGCCGACCGCAGAGGTTGGGATATTTGTGGGGTACATTGATACGCCCCATAACTATCATGTGTATTTTCCAGACAGTTGCAAGTCTATTGTGTGACGGGATATAAAATTTCAAGAGGAGAAAGCCATGAAGTTTTCGCTTGAGAGGGAGCCACACTTGCATGCAGATGAGGAGCTATTAGTTCCGAAGGATGAGCTTCAGGACATGGATCAACCACAAAAGGAAGTTCATGGAGTGGAAGAGACCACTCATGCAGCACCAACCATCAGAGGGCGAAAGTGCACTACAGAAGCTGAGCGACTGGCTCACGATGTAGAGAAGGTTGTAGGACCACCTACAGTAGAGCGCAGGCAGAGACAATCACCAGATCGGTACACTGGATACATGGCTCTTGTGAGCAAATGTGTCGTGATAGAGCCATCCTTTTTCGAGGAAGCTGTGGAGGAAACCGCATGGGTAGACGCCATGGTGGAAGAGTATGATTTGATTGTCAGAAACAGTGCATGGGAGATTGTCCCAAGACCAGAAGGGAAATCACTAGTGGGTTCGAGATGGATCTACAAAGTGAAGCAGGCAACTGACGGGAGTGTGTAGAAGTACAAGGAAAGATTTGTTTCCCGAGGCTTCTCACAGATAGAGGGGATCGATTATGAGGAGACCTTTTCACCTGTCGCAAGGTATTCTTCCATACGGACGATTCTTGCTCTCTTAGTGTAGATGGGGTGACACATTCATCAGATGGATGTGATGACTGCGTTCCTCAACGGAGTCATTGAGGAGGAAGTGTACATAGAGCAGCCTAAAGGTTTCAAGATCTTCAGCAGCGAGTCGCATGTGTGCAGGCTCAAGAGAGCGCTGTATGGGTTGAAACAAGCACCTCGTGATTGGTACACACAGATAGACAGCTATTTCACCGGACTTGGATTCTCCAAGAGTGAGGTGGATCCTAACCTATACCAGATTGTGATGGAGGGTAGGTTGCTTATCATTGTACTGTATGTAGATGATTTGATTCTAACGGGAGATGAGCTGTTGATACTTTCATGCAAGGAGGATCTTGCTCGGGAGTTTGAGATGAAGGACTTGGGCCTCCTTCATTATTTCCTGTGATTGGAATTTTGGCAGTGTAGTGATGGACTGTTTGTTTCTCAGGGTAAGTATGCTTGGGAGATACTGGAGAAGTTCAACATGCATGGCTACAAGCCTGTTGATACTCCTCTTCCTGGAGGTTGGAGGAAGGAGGATGCTACTTCGGTGGAGGTAGTGGATGCCACTGTTTATTGACAGTTGGTGGGGTCACTTATGTATCTGATCAATACACGACTCGATATATGCTATGTTGTTAACCAACTTTCACAAGCTATGGCTAAGCATACCAAGCTCTTCTGGAAGGTGGGCAAGCATGTATTACGTTATATCAAAGGCACATCGGGATATGAATTGTGGTACAGATAGGAGGATGAAGTGAAGCTATATGGCTTCACAGATGTAGATTGGGCAGGGAGCCCAACAAACAGAAAGAGCACATCTAGAGGGATCTTCAATATCAGATCGACAACAGTTTCTTGGTATAGCAGGAAGAAGAGATCCATGGCACTTAGTTCCACGGAGGCTGAGTATATGGCAGCAAGTTTGGCTGCATGCGAGGCTATATGGATGAGGAAGATCTTGGTCGGGTTGTTCGGGTCTCATTTGGATCCTACTGTGATTTACTGTGATAACCAGAGTTGCATTAAACTCTTCGCTAATCCTATATTTCATGATAGATCCAAACACATCGACATTAGGTACCATCATATCAAAGATTGTGTGCAACGGAGAATCATGTTACTTTCATATATTCCCACGAAGGATCAGGATGCTGATATCTTGACGAAGGTGCTCACCAGGAGAAAATTCAAGTATCACCGAGATAGGATAGGGGTTGTTGATAATCCATATCTTCTTGAGAGGGAGTGTTGAGATTGCAACAAGATGATGGAGCTTACTGGAAAGAAGTCGCCTTCACTAAGTGGGCCCGCAGGCTACTTTTGTCGCAAAGTCTATTTTTAGACATATGGATCATGGTCTATGAGTTGCAGGATGTTGTTTATGGATGATTGGTCATGTTGGTAAAAATAGATGGACTTCTATTTTTAGACAACAACGGAGGTACTGTCAGTCTAAATATAGAACGTTGAATATTATTAGCCCTTAATAATATTTGGACTATAAACATTATCTTATTCTCTTGGAGCACTTCAGTTCGAGCTACAGATGTGGCACATGCAACTGCCATAAGGAAATACATGGTTCCTATGGGTTAACTTGAGCTATTACATGGAGGACTTCAGTTAGGACTTCAATGATTGAGTTCTATGGATTTGGATCAGGAGTTGATGGAGTTTTGTTCAGTTTGACTCAGTTGAACTAGTTGTAGTTAGTCTAACTGAAAAATAGACTAATGTTGAGTGGCGTGAATTAGTTATTAATTAATTCACTAATTATTAACTCATAAAGAAACTGAAGAATACATCAGTTAACTCAGTGAATGGACAGTTCAGTGGAGACAAGTGTTAGAGGTAAGTGAAAGGGAAAGATAGTTGTTAGTTGTGACTATAGTTGTGCATGTGATTTGCACAATCAGTGGGATTGAGTTTCCAATGAGGACTACGTAGTGTTACACAAGGGAAACACGTGAATGGATCATCCATTCTCAGTATTCTCTATGCAGGATTGTGCAGTGGAGGCAGGAAAGCAGTGGAGGTGATTTGAGCCAGCGATTGTTTCATATCTATGCTATATTGTGTGTAGCAGTGGAGCTAGTATTGTACTGTGTACTGTTACATGATCTCAATCAATATAATACAAATATAGTTGGGGTTTTTAAGCAAGATGCTTTCCCCATGAAAGATACTGTGTTATGTGTGATTGATGCTTCTATCTTCACATGCAACTATTTCTGCTTTCATCAAATTGATGATCAATGGTAGATGAGATTATGTATTATGCATGCATTCTGCAATAGTATATAATCAGGATAATCTCGGTTGAATAAGTGTCATATTATTCATAAAATTTCTATAGTGAGTGGGGAAAGGGGAGATTCACATTGGATATGAAGGCTTGGGATCTTGGTATTAAGGGATTCCTTCATGGCAAGATAGTGCAAATGTCAGGGATGATTCCGTGGCATATTTGGGACCTTGACATACTTTGCAGTAATAGTAGGGATCAACAGCTAGAGAGGGTGCTTGTTTAAGCATTTCTCAAGGAAAATCAATTTTTGGCAGGGAGGACTGTAATAACCCCAATTTTTATTTTTCATTTGAGGAGATTAATGAAGTTTATTGGGGAGGTGCTTGGCATAGCACAATTTTTTAGTTCGAGTTGCAGATATGATTTCGGCTTGAGGAGCTTGGGTGAAAAAGAAAGATTGGAGCTCATTGGCAGGTGGGGGTCACAAGAGAGACAAAAAGGGAATGCACACTTATGGAGCAAGATAGATAAGAATAAAGGGGATGAACTACTAAGTGAAAAGTGGGGGCCACCAAGGGAGAGAGAGGCCAACAATTATAAATATAGCAAGGAGGCTCTCATTTGGGGTATCTTTTGTCATTTTACAATTTCAACATTAGTTCTCTTGAGTACTTAGCCAAGACAACTGTGATGTTCAACACAAGGAATTTTTGGGTGGGAATTCCACCTCTACCTTTGGTGAAATTTGAGTGTCACCCTAGGGGAGTAAGAAGGAGTCCATCTCAAGGCTTCTCTAGGAGCTACATTGTAGACCATTTCTAGCTAGAGCGTGCTTCTCTTAGGGTGTAGAAGGAAATTCGAAGGGGTCGAGAGAAGCTAGAAAATAGTGGAGTTTTGGCTGTAGAATTTGTAGAGATTTATCCATTGGGAGGGCATTTTTTCTTTGGTGATTGGCAGGCCCGAGAGTGATCCATTTTGGAGGACTAAATTTATCTATCTCAGGGGTTTCTAGATGGCTATTGCGCATACATTTTGACAGGGAGATTAGGGAAGTTTGGGATAAGGAGAAATAAAGAGGCCTGGAGTGATTTGTAGGGCTTGGAGGAGATTTTTCTAGTGATTGATTCGCCTTCTACAACAAAATTATTTCTACACGATGTTTTTCTAGCTAGTTAGAACCATACACATTTCTTGGGCTCACTGGGGCACGTTGGATTCAACCTAAACCCTTTCTGGGTTTATTGAGAGGGGTCTCCAACTAACATCACTCCCTCTCAAATAGAGAGGGAATCCCTATTCTCCTTTAATATTGAGAATAGAACCTTTCTCCTATACAAGGATACTTCTTTACTTCCTCTCAAAATTAGAGGATATCTGATCCAAAATGGATCTTGTATAAAAACCTCTAAGTCCAAAGTATTCATTTGATTAAACAACCCAAACAAAAGAATGGCAAGAAAAACCAAAGTCTAAAGGGAAGCGAAGAAGTGCAACATTAATGCCCTAGAGCCGTTGGATCCACAGGATCAACGGATGAGATTAAATTGCATTAGAGGAAGCCAGCGACATATCAACCTCAACCTCAAGCGATTTACGATTAGCGATGACATATGAACCATGGATCGAGTGCACAGATCAATGGTGGAGATAAATGATCAATATCACATTGCAATAAACTAAAGGGAGGACTTAACACAGGCGGAAGGCTTTCAGTGGACCCAAAGGAGTTATGAATTAAACAATGAAGGATTTGAGTTCCGTCGTAAACAATATTTCAGGTGGGCTTCAGGCGGTAAGTGGTATTGAAAGGGCTTCACCCAATTCCATACACCAGCCAACAAGTAGCATGCCACAGGGGAGGGAAAACCACTTTTTCGGGTAGGTAATCTTTGTGCAAGTGGGCTGCCCGAAATGGCCGTCAGCCGTTAGATTAGCGATCACAAATCAGATGGTGAATAAGGCATGAGCTAGTTGGATGATTGGGTTGGATGTGAACTGTCAGATTGAAGGTCGATCAACGATGTGGAATACAAAGGGATTACGACCCGTAGCCAATGCGACTTGCGATTGTGATCAAGGCAGACTCGAGAGGATTATAGGGCAGACTTTATATCGTTTGAATTTCGGTTTTGGCATTTCAACCAAATTTTCCACTGTTTTAGTGTATTTCTATGTATTCCATTTGTAAACAAAAAAGTGTGTTCTCAGGGATTTTCACCCATGCCCCGTCCTTCTATTTGTAAATAGGTTGCCTCAATGCCTTAAGTGTTTTTGCAATTATTGTTTAAACGCTCAGCAGGGAGATGAAGGGACAACGTTGGGAGCTAGAGAGCCTAAGAAGGGTATTGAACCGACAATGTCGATAGGCTTAAAATCCGTTCAATGGCAGCTAAGGGAGGAGGTCAGAGATAGAGGGGAGACAAAGAGTCAGAGAAAACGCACAACTACAAACAGTTGATCAGAGACACTAAGAGGGAGAGTCTGTGCACTCTTTAGACTCGAGGTTTTCAAGTGAAATCCCTATGTAATATCATTGTTTGTTGTGTTATGGCTCTGATTGAGCTCACACCTATAAACTCTGTTCTTGAATACATAATACAGAGGTCGACACTGAAAGCTAGACCAAGAGACGTAGCCAGGAAGTCTGGTGAACTCCTTGATTATTTGCTGTGTTGATGTGTTGAATTGTTATGTTTTCTAATTGTTAAACATTTGTATTATTCGCAATCTTTTCGATCGATTGCACTAAATAATATAGGCATTCTTGCATATGAGTCTGTAATACCTTTTCTTCTTGATTTAGTATCCATTTCAGATCAATATCTATACTTCCTTTTTATTTGGGAAGTCATCATCATAAGCCTTACAACTTATGTTCATAAGAGTATCGACTACCAGTTATTTATAACTATCTGACTCCCTCTTTCCTCTGCATCATCGAGATTTCTTTCTTTCAAGGTATCATGGAGCCACCGTCTCTCTTCAATCTTGTGACTAGTTCCAGGCCAATCTTCTTTCTCATCACTTTCTTCTTTGATATGACGAAATTACATTGAGCCTTTCCAAACTTCAAGCTAATGATAACTTCTTCTTGAAAGTCATCCTCCTTTCACCTCTAGGTTATCTTCTTGCATTGCTACCTTTTAATCCAAGATGTTTACATCTTGAATTCATAGTTGCCAGGTACCATATATTGAACTTCCCTAAATGTTCCTCATACATTTTCATCCATACAGTTGAACTTGCCTCAAGTTTCGTCATGTATCCCTGCAACATTCTACCAGGTAAAAAAAGAATATGTTAACCACATAACCAACAATAATGAAAATCAGACTTACCTCATCATGAGGACCTTCTCGTTTCATCAACATCCTCATGGTACATCTCCATATGAATCTTCCTTCATGCATTAAAGTGCCCAAATGATCAGATGCTCAAGTTTATGCTCAAAAATCAAAGTGTTAGAATCTTGATAATTTTAGCGTCAGATCGAAGAGCTCGTCATTCTGAATCCAATGGTGTGAACGTCACTAAAATCCGAGTTTGTATGTAGAAGTTAGAACAAGTCAAAGTTCAAGTTTTACTTGTCTACATCACATGATTGGATGATGTGGAAAAACCCTTTAGCAAATGAGGCACCAAGTTGTAGGCTGCCATTGGCCCTTGCATATCGCATATTGTAGGAAATAGGTGGATCAGGTTAAGAATTGGCCCCCAGGTAGTGCTGATTGCAATTTGCGATATCACATATCGCAGTCGTAGGAAAGGAGGAGTTAAGGTAATTGACCCTGGAAAGGTTGGGAGTAGTGATATGATGTGATCACATATTGAAATCGCAGTGGGAACAAGCCCACAATTTATTATTCCAGCCACCACCGATTGCGATTCGTAAATTAGCCGACAGGTTATGGCCTGTGACGTGGAAAAAATCTTGCTCAGTTAGGGGATTTTGGAGAAAAATGTGGTTTTCTATTGGTTTTGGAGAATTTTGTGGAACAAATAGTGGGAGAACTGGGATAGGTCATAACTTCTTCAGTTCTTATCCAAATGGGATGCAAAAAAAGGCTAAATAGCCATTTTTGACTATTTTGAACTCATTGAGACAGGTTTTAGAGGCATTTGAGCATTGTAAACACACTTTTGTTGTAATTTTGAGCATAATAGAGAGGTCCAATCCATTGGAAGCTAGACCAATGTATTTTTATGTTCTTTGCTGTTATATTGCTATTGTTCAACATATGTTTTATGTTAAATTGTTTATAACATTTACATAAGAAATTCTCATGGGAATTAGCTAATTAAGAAAAAGTATTGAATCCTTAACCAATTGATAAGAAAATGATAAGAATCTTGGTTTTTATTTTTAATGGGGAATTATCACAAAATTAATAATCTTCTCCATTTTAGATCAAGTTGGTATCATAGCATTGATTTTTTCTTTCTAGATTTTCTTTGTGAAAGAAGGATTTAATTGTTTGCGAATTTGTGTCATGCTAACAAGGTTAAAACTCAAAAGAGGAGAAGGGGAGCTGGTTGAAAGCCCTATAGTTGGATCAAGGGGAAGAAGAGAAAGGTTATCAAAGTCCTCTATACCAGTACCTCCTCAAGTTGTAGAAGTTGCAGTTGAGTCTTCAAAGACCATGTCTCATGAAGGAGAACCTACAAACATGCCAAAATATGAGAAGACCTTCAGAAAGGATTTCTTTGATATGACAGAGATGGTGAAGGTCCTCTATGAATAGAGGAATAGTAGATTGCAAGGAGAAAGTTCCAAACCTCCCAAAGGAGAAGGATCTTTAGGAGGAGGTAATGGAAAAGGAGGTAATATGAATCGAGACAAGCCTCCACCGCCTCCACCATCTTCTTCATCTTCTACTTCACAAGTATCTTCACACTCTTCCACTAATACAACCCTTACTTATACTCATCATCATTCTTCAAAAGGGACTGGTAAATCACCTTTTCTAAAGCTTGATGTTAAATTCAAGTTGCCAATGTACAATGGATAAGTTAATGCAAAAAAGCTAGATAACTGGATTCATTAGTTGGAGGTGTATTGTAGAATTCAGAACCTTCAAGAGGATGATATCAAAATTCATTTGGAATCATTGATAATGGAGGGTGCAACACTCATTTGGTGGGAAGCAAGGACTCAATACGAGATCAAAAAACATGGTAAGATCTCTATTACTTGGTCTGATTTCATTGCTTCTATAAAAATACAATTCTACCCTTTAGCTCATATGCAAAAAGCTATCATGAATTGGAAAAATTTCAGACAGTTAAAAGGTCAAAATGTGCAAGTATACTCAATATTTTAGGAGAAGAACTCTTATGCTAGGAGTAGACTTATAGTCACAAGATACCTTGCTGAAATACATAGGAGGGTTGGATATCTATTTTTGACATACCATTCTTATGTTTAGTCCCACGAACCTTGATGAGGTCCGTGTTTAACACCTCGAAGCAAGAGGGAAAAATGTACAAGAAGAAGGTAAGAAGAAGCCATTCCAAAGTGGTGCAAAAGGAAAGACTTTTAAAGGAAAGCAGAAGAAAAATGCTTCTATTAAGAAAGAAGGGGAGAAACCCGTGTGCAAGAATTGTTCCAAAGAGGGCCATCATGAAGTGCATTGCTGGAAGCTTCATCCTAAATTAAGACCGAAGAAATCTAACAATAAAGGGAAACAGAAAACAAATGCTGATGTACAACAAGACTTGGGTTCTGACTTAGGTGATGAATCAAAGATTGTAGCTACAATCATTAAGGAAAAAGTCGAGGCAAAAACAAGAAAAGAGGAAGATGTGGCAAGAACCAGCACAAAAAATAACTCCAACAATGCTTCAAATGAGGAAAACAGAATAAAGTTGTTCCATATCCAAGTTATTTCCAAACACACCAAAATTTATACGTTGTTTGACAGTGGATCCTAGGAAAACTTAATTTCTACAGAATTGGTCAAGAAATTGAATCTAGAAATCATGCCTTATCATAAACCGTATTCGTTGGGTTGGATAACAAAAGGATGCCAATTCGCAAGTCACATGGAAATGTGTTTTCAGGTTTGCAATCACTGCTAATTTCTTTGATGAATACAAATTAGATGTTGTGCCACTGGACATTTCTAGAATTGTTGAAGCCTGTATTTGTATGACAGGAAGGCCGTTTCCATCGATTCGAGAACAAATATCATCTATTCAAAGACAGAGTGGAGTAAATTGTAAGAGCCCATCGCAAGATGCTTAATATGTATTTGGCAAACACAGGGCAAATGAAACAACTGGTCAATTCCAACCAGAGTCTCGTGCTCCTTATGATCAAGTAGAAGAATGACACGGAGCATGAATCCTTTGCAGGCTGTGACGTAAAGCTGAAAATTGAATTAGTTGATTTGGTCAATCAATATGGGGATATGTTCCAAGAACCAAAAGGATTGTCACCAAAAAGGGGAATTCAATAGGAAATTCAGCTTCACCAAGACTGTCCAATCCCAAACATCGGTATGTATCGAATGTCAATTCTGGAAAGTTTAGAAATTAAGAAACAAGTCCAAGAATTTTTAGATAAATGTGTAATTCATCCCTTTACTTTGCCATGTGGTTCACCAATTATTTTGGTACCCAAGAAAGACAGAACCTGGTGCATGTGTGTAGATTATCGAGCTTTGAACAAAATTACCATAAAGAATTGACACCCACTGTCAAGAATAGATGATTTGCTAGATATATTGAAGAATGAAAATGTTTCACGAAATTAGACTTGAGAAGTGGATATCATCAAGTTAGAATAACTGAGAAGGATATTTAGAAGACTTCTTTTAAAATGAAACAGGGATTATTTGAATGGCTGGTTATTCCTTTCGGTCTTTGTAACGCTCCAACTACATTCATGAGAGTTATGAATGCTTTTTTAAGATCCTTTCTTGATGAGTTTGTAATTGCCTATTTAGATGATATTTTGATATTTAGTAAATCATGAGAAGAGTGTGTCAAGCATGTGAGGAAAGTGTTAGATGTCTTGAAAAAAGAACAATTATTTATGAAGATGTCTAAATGTGAATTCGGGAAAGCTTCCTTAGTGTGTTGGGGCCACATAGTTGGAGGTGTTGAGCAGAAGATTGACCCCTCTAAAGTTTTTGTCATTATGGATTGACCAATACCCAAATCAATCACATAAGTAAGGAGTTTTTTGGAAGTAATGCAGTACTGGTGGAATTTCATTACCAATTTCTCTTTCATAGCAGCTCCACTACATGTTTTGACCAGTGTGAAGGTTGTCTTCCAGTGGGGAGGCAAACAAAAAAAAAAAACATTCGATGATTTAAAATAAAAGATCAATTCAGATGTATTTTTATCATTTCCAGACTTGAAACAACCATTTGAACTACAAACAGGTGCAAGTGACTATGCCATTGGTGTAATTCTTTTACAGTATGGTAAGTTCATTTCATTTCCTTCTAAAAATTTTAATGGTGTTGTTATTAACTATCGTACGTATGATAAATAACTTCATGCATTGGTCCAAAGTGTGAAGAAATGGAAGTATTACTTGATGGGAAAAGAAACCATTATTCACACCGATCATCAACCTTTGCAATATCTGCAATCTCAAAAAAAATTGTAGCAATCAAGGCACTTTCGTTGGATGGGATTTTTACAACAATTCGACTTGGTAATTAGGTAAAATAAAGGAATTTATAGCAGAGTTGCTGATATGCTTTCTAGACCGATTATTATTTATTTATTTATTTGGCTGTGGTTCACGGACACCCTGGTCAACAGGTGGCGTACATCCATGGAAAAATCTGGGCTGATCGACTCCGGAGGGAATCTAGCCCTGCGACCCATTAGCAAGGCCTAACCCCAAGGGATTCGAGGAGAATGGACCTTGTGACCTCCTGATGGCGAGGCACTGATTTTGACCAACTGAGCTAACCCTTGGGGCTTTTTCTATATCGATTATTAATGCAACCATTATACTCAATAATCATTTTGTTTTGCTTGACAGTTATGTTGACCAATATGCGCATGATGCTAAATTTCAAGAGGTATATTTAAACTTGAGTCAAGGCCACCAAGTTGAGGAATTAGACTACCACGTTCATGATAATTTTTTGTATCATTTGGGAAAACTTTGTGTTGCATAGGGAGAAAGAGTAAATGTCACAAGGGAAGCACACATTTCTCTTATTAATGGACATTTTGGTGTAAGTAAAACAATGACAAATCTACAAAGGTACTTTTACTAGCCTCGTATGCTTGAAAGTGTGTCATGTTTTAATAGAGGTTGTTCATTGTGTGCAGTTAGTAAGCCTAGTAATAGGAAACTAGGATTGTACACAACACTTTCAGTACCTTCAAGTCCATGGGAGAGTGTTTCTATGGATTTTGTAGGAGGTCTTCCTTTTTCAAGTAAAGGTCATGATTATTTGTATATATTTGTGGATAGGTTCAGCAAGATGTGCATATTAATACCTTATAAAAAACAAATTACAACTGAAAAAACAACTCAATTTTTCTTTCAAAATGTATGGGTTCATTTTGGGTTACCTACTTCTATTATAAGTGATCATGATTCCCCGATTTGTTGGGAATTTTTGGTCAAGTTTATAGAACTTGATGGATACCAAATTGAAGAAAAGTGCAACCTTCCATCTAGAAATAGATGGTCAAACTGAAGTCGTTAACAAAACAATTATTCATTTTCGAAGAGGATATTGCAACAAACATACTAAGTTGTGGGATGAATAGTTGCATTATTCAACATGCCTACAACCAAGCAAAACACTCTTCTACTCTAACTTCGCCTTTTGAGGCATGTATTTGTTATTTTCCTAAATTTCCTTTGGATTTTATCTTTAAGAAAGATGTAGTTGTAGATGGACATAGCGACATAGATAAAGCAAAGAAATTCATTGAGCAAATTTAGTTGATTCACTAAACAATTCAATAACAACTAGAAAATAGTCAAGGAAAGTATAAGGCAAGGCATGAAAAGCATCGTGTGGATCATCAGTTTCAAGTATGTGATGAAGTTTGGCTATACATTAGCAAGGAAGGCTTCAAGGTGAGGGTACAAAGATGAAACCAATCCATTATGGTCCATTTAAAATTCTAGAAAATATTGGTAATAATGCTTTCAATCTTGATTTGCCTTCATATCTGCAAATTTATTCTATTGTTAATGTTAAAAATTTGAGATTGTATGAGCCTCCTTTAATTGAAGATCAAGGAGAAAGCGTATAGATTCCATCAATTGAATATTTTTCTCTTGAATTTATTAATGAGCTTCAGCAAGACACCATACTTGGCACAAGAACAAGGTCATCAAAGAGAGGAAATGTTGATTATCTTTGAGTGGGTCTCATAGGTAAAAATCCATCAAAGGAAAAATGGATTAAAGAGGAGAAGGCGAGGGAACAATACACTCATCTGTTCAATAATTGAATATAATATTTTGGGGTTCAAAAGCTTCCAATGGGGAGGAGTGATAAAGTGCTCAAGTTTATGCTCAAAAATCAAAGTGTCATATTCTTGATAAGTTTAGCTTCAAATCAAAGAGCTCGTCATTCTAAATCCAACGGTGCAAATGAAACTCAAATTCGAGTTTGTATGCAGAAATCAGAACAAGTCAAAGTTCAAGTTTGACTTGTCTACATGGTAGGATTAGATGATGTGGCCAAACCCTTCAGCGAATGAGGAGGAGCCAAGTGGAAGGCTGCCACTGGTCCTCGCATATCTCATATCACAGGAAACAGGTGGATTGGATTAAGAATCAGCTCCCAAGCAGTGCCGATTGTGATTTGTGATATCACATATCGCAATAATAGGCAAGGAGGAGTTAATGTAATCGGCCTCGTCAAGGTTGGGAGCAACGATGCGATTGTATATCACAATTGTAGTGGGAACAAGCTTACAATTTATTACTTCCAGACATCACTGATTGTAATTTTCGATCCAGGGGACAGGTTATGGCTCGCGACATGGAAAAAATCTCACTCGGTTAGTGGATTTTAGAGGGAAAATGTGGTTTTCTGTCAGTTTTGGAGCATTTTGTGGAACAAATAGTGGGAGAACTGGGAGAAGTCATAACTTGTTTAGTTATTATCCAAATGCGATGGAAAAAGAGGCTAGATAGCCATTTTTTAGTATTCTAAACTCATTGAGACAAGTTTCAGAGGCATTTGAGCATTGTAAACACACTTTTTGCAGTAATTTTGAGCATAATAGAGAGGCCCAAGCCATTGGAAGCTAGATCAAGGAGAAGTAGCCTAGGAAGGATGAACTCCTTTATCATGTGCTTGCTGTGTGTTGTATTTTTATGTTCTTTGTTATTATATTGTTGCTGTTCATCATATGTTTTATGTTAAATTGTTAATAACATTTACATAAGAAATTATCATGGGAATTAGTTAATGAAGCAAAAGTATTGAATCCTTAAGCACTTGATAAGAAAATGATAACAATCTTGGGTTTTATTCTGAGTGGGGAATTAGCACAACATTACTAATTTGCTCTATTTCAGGTCACCAAGGATCGAACTTGATTACCAAGTTACAACTTTTATTCTAGAGACTATATTGGATTTTAATCATTATCTTACATATTTTACATATTTTATTCTTTCTCCAACATCATAGGTACCCATGCATAATTTTATAACCAAATTTATTCCACAAGATTCTTGTACATATGAATCTTATCCAAAGTTTATCATGCATTCCCATGCTTTCATCCAATCACCTAGCTATATGACCCTACAACCTAACCCATTGCATGCCTTCATCCCTTCAATAGTATTGATTCCACATTACATGGAATGTCTACTTTACTTGTCATGATGACTTTCCAAAGAACATTTTATGATGAAGGTCCTTCCAAGATCATGATGATCCAATTAGACAATATGAAAACTTCTAACATGATGTTAGATAATCCTTGGATGAACATTATGCAAAATGGTTTATCTATCTTTCTATCTAGATGATTTCTATAAATCAAATCAGTCATGTAAATTTCAAAATATTTCATTATCATATGCTTTATTTCTATGATGTAAAACACAATATCCTAAAATAAATATTAATGTTCATAAAGAACTTGAAAAATAGTGAACCTTCTTTAGTAGTAAAGATCCTTCACTTATTCCTTCTTCTTAGGTTCTTGCACTACTTTAGCTACATGAAATTCACTCCTTTCCTTTCTCTTATTGTTTTGTTGGTTTGGATAGTCCCTTTTAAAGTGTCTAAAATCATTACACTTGTAGCATTGAACCTTGGACAAGTCTTTCTTGGACTTACCAAACATTCTCTTCTTCAAGTTCTTGATTCAGGCTAGGAAGGCTTGAGATTAATCATCTAATCCAATATCATATTTTACTTTGATCCTTACTTTTTCCAATATGCACTGAGCCCAAAAATCATCAAAGGAAGTTGAATCCTTCTTGGAGTAGATGCTTGTTGCAGATTTTCTCCATTCTGGTGGCAATGCATTCAGTACACAAATGATTACTTCATAATCAATAATGTGTTCCCCAAGTACTTATAGATGGTATCTTAGTTGAGAGACTCCCATGAGAAAGAATGTCACATCCTTATCCTTTGATTTGTTGATTCTATATAACTTATTTGCAAATACATTTTTTGTCCTGTTATACTTACATAGTACAAATTCAGTAGATTCTCATACATAGCCTAGGAAGTTTTCAAGTTTGTAATAAATGGAACCATAGAATATTTAATTGATTGGACTATGATTCTTTGAGCCCTTACTTACCATTTCTTGTGCTTTTGTAGTTCTTGTGTCTTATCCTTTCTTGTCTCAAATATTTTCCTAGTAGCTCAAAGGTTTTGATTTGATTTTGGAAGGCTTTTGCAGGATTAGGAGGCGCTGGGCAGTTTAGGTCTGGGAAATTAGGTTAGAAATGCAGGGCGTTCTATGGGGCAAGGTAGGCATAGGCTTTAGCGCTTTAGGCTTGATGATGTGAGGTGTTTAAGACTAGTGAGGAGCTAAGAAATGTATGTGACAATCATGGATCCTTCCTAAACAATAGAAACCATGAAATGTTGACTGATTTCCCAAGGCAGAGCATTGATACAATGGATTCTAACTATCAAACTTGAAAACATTCAACTAGAAGCAATGAAATGAATGATGGTGTACATAAAACATGTAAGCAAAAGATCACAAAAGATGAAACTGTACTAAAACTCCATGCCAAAGGGATCCCATAAAAATAGCTACAAATCTTATTAATCTCCTTGCTAAATTGCTTACAATGATGTACAATCAAGGTTTGAGCATCCAACTGAGTCCAACCTCTCACAAAGAGAAAGAAGAAGCAGATATAGAAAAGAATTCAACCTCCTCCCATCTTCAGGGGTCGAATCCCTAAGATGAGGAGCTGATCTAACTGATACTAAACAAAGAACAAGAATGTAGACATCATCAACAACTTGCCTCTAAAAGTGAAAAAATGATTCATTTGACTTCAAACTAACTCCTAAAGCAATGAAGCTACCCTATACAAATTTTTAACCATCATATTTACAAGGCATGACATAATTTACAATAGTAAATCATCCACCATGAGAGATAATCTATCATTAGAGTTAAAAACTGGAAAAATAGGCATCCTGAGTAAAATTTGCTCTACGCGTAGTGCCACTGGCTCAACACGTAGTGCCAATTTCAGGTCCCTTTTGAAGGCCTTCCAGGAATCCACATTGAGCCCACGATAGCTCATGGGAAAGTCCTTCAATTCTAATTTCCAAAACAGCTAGAATTTCATCATTTAGAGCTAATTTTACCCCTCAAAAATTTGTTCTCCCAAGACTGCTTTTGTGTGTCCAAAAAGTGGCAGAAAGGTCATTTTTAGGATGTTTTTGACCTTTTGGTGGCCTAGTTCAGCTCCAAAAACTTTGAAACTTGCTAGGGTGTATGTCCTCATTGCCCTGAATCCAAAATGCAATACATTTGTCCATTGGGTGCCCCTAGGAAAAGCGCAACGCTAGTGGAGCTATGCATCTAGGCCATTTTTCTATGTGTCAAATTTCCGAAAATTGCAAATGTTAAAATTTGCTCAAAATTTCCCCAAAATTTGTGTGAAGCCTCACCACCATATGCTCTGATGAGTCAAGGAAGCGTCAGCCAACATTCTAAGTCTATCCTCCTCTTTCTTGAACTTCAAGGCCCGCCTTAACCTAGCTTTCATCTTCTTGATCCTTATGTTGCTAATTCTATTGTGAGTCCTATAATGATAGGCCATGTGCATGAGCATCTGATTATCTCTATTGGCCTTCTATAGCAGCTTCTCAAGCTATAGGTTGATTCTCTCAAGCCAATTTTCTCTATCCTCTTCTATCTCCTGCTCAATAGGGGTCAAAGTGACTTGTGTTTTTTTGTCACTTTGTCGTTTTCCCTTGAGCACTTCCAGCTCCATGAGGACTTGTTTGTCACTCAACTATTTGTTTTCCTGCTCTAAGTATGTGATGACATACTTGGCCTTCTCTAAGTTGTCCTTCAGAGCCTGCACTTGAGCCTCCTTTTCCTGTATGATGATGTCTTTGATTGTTTTTTCATCTTGGGCCTCTAAGTCAATGATTTCCATGCCATAATGAGAGTAATGTTGTTCCATCTCATCATGCTCTATCAAGTCAAAGTCCCTTTCCTTCTCCTCATCATGATCCGACATTTTTTCCTTCCCTTTATGCAGCTGTTGCACCTGTACCTACTGTGTTGATGCTGAAGGCAAGGCCCCTTCCACATCTTGTGGAGCTAGCATTTGCCTATGGGTTGATGTAGAAGGCAAGGTCCCTTCCACTTCCCGTGGAGAAAGCACTTGCCTATTTGTTGCAAATTAGCTCCTAGTACCCCTCTGATATGTCATGTAAACGGGCACCTTAGTAGTTCTAGTGTCCTAGGCCTCCTCATCTGTCTTCATTTGAGCACTGCTAGAAGGTCTTCCTTGTCCATGTTTGCAAGGCCTAAGGTTGTACACTCCTAGAAAAGGGATAAGGGGAATGAATAGGAGTGTTTTAGGAGTAAAGGGATGTGTTAGGGTACACTAGAAAATGAAGGGTAAGATGTGAATTATGAGAGTGAGGGAGAGGGGTATTAAGATGAGAGAATATAATTAGGGGATATGTATGGAGGGGATATGTAGTGATGTAGGGAAGATATTTAAGTTTTAATGATAGGTGATGGGGACAAACAGAGGGATTTATGGCTTTTAGGATAATATGGAGTGAAAATAGGGTTTGATTTTTATCATGGTAAATTACTTTAAGCCTTGCATTTGAAAATGTAATGTAAAGGGAGTATACTTACTTGTTAGAGGGATGAATGGTCATTTGAGAGATGAGAGGAAGTTTTATTGAGAAATGGGAGGGTTTCTGGCCCTTCTGCTCAACGCGTAGTGCCACCCCAGAGATGCGCAGTGCCACCCTCAGTGTGCAATGCCAATGTAAAAATACACTGTGAAAATTTTCTAGATGCGTAGCACCGGCCTCTACTCATAGCACCACCTCCTGAATGCTCAATGCCACTTCAAGCCCACTTTTGACTGCCTTTATAATGTAAAAGTTGGGTGTGGGATAGCTCATTGTAAATCTTGTCAAGTCTACATTCTAGAACATCTTTAATTTTTCAATTTGGAGCTCATTTTCCCTGTCAAAAGATCAATCTCCCAAGACTGTTCAAAATGTGTAGAAGGAGGCTACCAAAATGCAGAGCGTTGTTTCAGTCAACTTTTGGAGGTCTTCCTCAACTCCAAAGTGATCTCATGATAGGTCATTGGAAATATCTCTATGTCTAGTTATCATTTGACTCATCAAGAAAGTCATTTGGACACTCCAGCTAGGAGAAATCTTGATTTGCCCAAGGTCACTCCAGAAGTAAAGAAACTCTCATGTGGAAAATAATTGTTTGGACATTTCTCCCAAACCATGAGACTTGTGTACAAAATGAAGGAGTTTTTTCTTATTGAGTATATGATGGACAAAAATATCTCTCACTTTTGTCAAATTCATCTTTTCTTGCTCAGAAACATCATTTGAATAAAACCTATCCCAATGTGTGGAAAAGGGGATTTGTAGAAATAAAGGGAAATGAAGGGGATGAGGGGGTTATAAATTCTTGAGAAAATTTTGAGAAGTATGGAGGAATGGTAGGAAGCAGGGGAAAGTGTAATTTCATGGATCGAGTGAAGGGAAGGGGTCAAAAAGAGAAAAACATAGGCATAACCTAGAAAAGTGTCAAATTGTAGCAATAGACTAGGGTTTGTTGGAAAATGATGAATTTGAGGGATATCAGTGATGGGAAATGTTTGAGAAGGTATATTAAGGATAGGGGAAGGTGTGTGAGCATCAGGATACAAGTCTTTGTTGATGTTTTGACCATTCAAGAAAAATTACCTTCAAAACCCTAGGAGCACGAAATGAGCCTTACCTAAGCACCATCGAAGCACAAAAACTGTGTAAAATGACCCATTGGAACCTGAAAAAATGATGACAACTCTTTGAGTGATGGTACACTCAACTGAATAGTGACATGAACCAATACTCAGAAGACTTTGGAAGGAGTCAAAACAAATCCTAGACCTAATACCCAGTGACCAAATTTTTACTTGAAGACTCATTGAAATGACAAAATTTGACTTTGACACCCTAAGACCACTTTATAAGAGCATATTTGATCAATGGTGGCAATATGAAAATATTGACTCTAACATTGGCTCCATTGGGGATGGTAGCTCCTTGGAGGTGCCAAGAACATCATAGACTAAGTAGCCTTATCCATTGGGCATGGAGTAAAAAAAAACTCAATCTAAAGTACATGACTGAATACTGCTGACTCAAAGACACAAACTGACCTTTACTCAACTAAAAACTGACTAAATACTAAAACACAACTGACAAAATGGAAAAGATGCTCAAAATGGAGCTTATTCAATAAAAACTACTCTAATTGTTCCATTCATCACCTGATCAAGTGAAATGAAACAATCAATGCAACCAAGTAAGCATTATGGCTGCTGTTTCAATTCTCTACAAGTGCTTGTTTATGAGCAAGAAGAGAGAAATACTAAAACGCAACAACCATGAAAACTTGTAAACATATCCAAACTTTCCTAGATTGAATAATATGGATTCTCTATCAGACTCCAAAAATACTGCATGAGGATCTTGAAATTCATGTGCACTGGGACTTAGCTCATCCAATGGATTAATTTGCTTCTCCTCATACCATGAATGCAAACTTTCATCTGAGCTTTGTGATGAGACTCCTACTGAAAATGACAAAGAAATCGGCTGCCGAATCATGTTTGTATCAATACATTTTTCAAGCTCAAAGTTAGCTAATGGAGGACTTTGACTGTAGATATCATCCAACACATCAGCTATTGGATCATGAAAAACTTGAAAAGACTGTTGCAACCCATTTTTTATTGGTTCCAATGAGATTGCATGATTTTCTACAGGCTATTAATTTGAAGATATGCTATGCAAAATTCCCTTCAAAAAGTGAAATGATTCAAAACATAATGGTACAGAATCATCTTGCATCATTTGATCATATGTTCCAGCTTTTAAGTCTTCATCTACAACCTAACATTCAATGGCATTCGGGGGTTGCAAATCTAGATATGAGAAGTCTTGAATAAGGATTTCATTGCCCTCTAGATGGTCAAGATTGAAACTTATCGATGGTTGATTTCTGATTGCACGAAAGTTGTCTCTGATGATCTGAAACAAAGTAAAACAAAAAGGCAAAGATCCTTCACTTACTTCAAAATTTTCTGCACTTTCCTTCTCACTTCCATTGTTGATATGCATTTGTTTGATCATTGTATTTGAGTTGCTGAATGTGAACTTCCTCCTTCCACAAAATAGCTGCTGATTTGTCTGCAAGATTAGCTTTTGTTTGGAAAACATAATCATCATCATACTGATCAAACTTAGGGAAATCATCATTATAAAACACATCATCAAACATACATGTCATATCAACAGATCTCTCTTCTCCAAGATGATCTATAAAACAATCATTATCAGATCTATGACAACCAAGATAAGAAAGAAAATGTCTTGGATCAGCCACTTGTTCTTCTTCAATCAACGAGCCATGGTCTTGAACATCATACTCATTCCTTGTGGTGATATTTTGCATAATCTCTTCCACTGCACTTACGAAAATGTCTAGCCTTACCTTTAATGATGTTGATTCCTCTGGATCTATGTTCTTCATCCTTTCTTCCTTCAACTTTGCTCTTCTGATCAAAAAATTTGCCTCTACATGTACTGCACTGTTCTGCATCTCTTCAAGTGTTGTAAGGTTCCTTTCCCTCAACTGAAACTCCATTTCTGGATCAAAGGCTTCCGGGCCTTGCAAAGAAAGAGCAAAAAGCCTAATACTAACATCCTTTTCATCAATTTCAAAAAGGTCAAGAAAAGAATCAAAATTCAATACATGTCTCTTAGCAGTGATGTTGTCACAGTCACTGTCAAATCTTGGTAGATATAGCTAATGATTTCGGGGAAAGCATGGAGTATAGGAGGTAAGATGAGTGGTTTATATCGATCTAGGATTTTACAAGGTGTAGGAGTATGCATAGAAGTTGTAGAACCAATATTGGTATTTTTAGGTTCATCAGTTTGAAGACGGTCATCATAAGATTCATAAGAAGGGTAATGCTCAAGATCAAAGGCATGCGAACATTTTGTATTCACAATCTTCAAAGGGAGAGAACCAAATGCAGGTCTAGGATCTTTTCTCAAAAACAATATACTTTGTAAAGCCTTCTTGACATTCACGGGAAACAAGAATAAATAATTTATAATGAAGAACATAATGTCTTGGATGAAATTCCAACTTGAATACCTGATATTTCCATATTGTCCTTTCATGTTTCTACTGGTTAGGTTCATCCTCCAGTGGAGTCCTTGGATCTGATCTTGAAACTGATTTGGAGTCACCAAGTGAATGATTTCAGCCTTCCGGTGTATGATCATTGTCCACAATCAACAATCAGATATAAATTTGATACATTTTTCTGAGGAACATAAAACTACGTTCCACAGTATGGTTGCCACTATGTTATCACCTAGATTTTACCTCAGGCTGAAGGGAGACAATTCCGGGGTAACCATAAACAGTGCTTAGCCAAGTAGCTAGCCCTACTAGGCCAGGAGAGGGCTCTGTCCATAAGGATCTCAGTCAAGATGACTGGATTAGGTAATGGATTCTAGGCTAGGTATAGTAGCTCAAAGATTTTGATTTTATTTTGGAAGGGTTTTGCCGAATCAATAGGAGTTGGGTAGTTTAGGTTTGGGAAATTAGGTTAGAAATGCAGGGTGTTCTATGGGGAAAGGTAGGCATATGATTTAACACTTTAGGCTTGATGATGTGAGGTGATTAAGACTGATGAGGAGCTAACAAGGTCATGTGACAATCATGGATCCTTCTTAAACAATAGAAAACATGAAATGTTGACTGATTTCCTAAGGCAGAGCACTGATACAATGAATTCTACCTATCAAACTTGAAAACATTTAACTAGAAGCAATGAAATGAATGATGGTATACGTAAAACATGTAAACAAATGATAGAAAAAGATGAAACTGTACTAAAAATCCATACCATAGGGATCCCATAAAAATAGCTGCAAATCTTATTAAACTCCTTGCCAAATTGCTTACAATGATGTACAATCAAGCTCTGAGCATCCAACTGAGTCCAATCTCTCACAAAGAGAAAGAAGAAGAAGATATAGACAAGCATTCAACCTCCTCCCATCTTCAGGGGTTGAATCCCTAAGATTACGAGGTGATATAAATGATATTAAACAAGGAACAAGAATATAGGCATCATCAACAACTTGCCTCTAAAAGTGAAAAACTGATTCATTTGACTTCAAACTAACTCCTAAATCAATGAATCTACCCTCTAAATTTTTTTAACCATAATATTTAAAACCCATGACATCATTTAAAATAGTAAATCATTCACCTTGAGAGAGAATCCATGATCATAGTAAAAAACTGGAAAAATACGCATCCTGAGCAAAATTTGCTCTACGGGCAGCACCACTGGCTCAATGCGCAACGCCAATTTCATGTCCCTTTTTAAGGCCTTCCTAGCATCCGAATTGAGCCCACAATAGCGCATTGGAAAGGTCTTCAAGTATACCTTATAGAACACTTGGAATTTATGCATTTGGAGCTCATTTGTCGCCTCAGAACTTGATTATGCCAAGACTGCTTCTGTGTGTCCAAAAAGTGGTAGAAAGGTCATTTTTAGGATGTTTTTTGACCTTTTGGTGGTCTAATTCTGCTCCAAAAACTTTGAAACTTG
The DNA here is from genome assembly GCA_000404065.3 of Pinus taeda. Lineage (NCBI taxonomy): Eukaryota > Viridiplantae > Streptophyta > Pinopsida > Pinales > Pinaceae > Pinus > Pinus taeda. The sequence continues at coordinate 136,017 of APFE031286658.1, forward strand.
ATCAAGTTCATGTCATCACTTACCTGAATCCAAAAATGCAAGCCATTTGTCTATTGGGTGCCCCTAGGAAAATCACAGTGTTAGTGGCACTGCGCTTCTAGGCCATTTTTCTGTGTGTCAAATTTCCAAAAATTGCAAAATTTGTTAAAATTTTCTCAAAATTTCCCCAAACTTTGTGTGAAGCCTCACCGTCATATGCTCTGATGAGTCAAGGAAGCCTCAACCAACATTCTAAGTCTATCCTCCTCTTTCTTTCCCTTCAAGGCCTGCCTTAACCTAGCTTTCATTTTCTTGATCCTTATGCTGCAAATCCTATTGCAAGTCCTGTAATGATAGTCCATGTGTATGAGCATCTAATTATCTCTATTGGCCTTCTGTAGCAGCTTCTCAAGGTGTAGGTTGACTCTCTCAAGCCAAGTTTCTCTATCCTCTTCTATCTCCTTCTCAATAGGGGTCAAAGTGACTTGTGTTTCTTTGTCACTTTGTCATTTGCCTTGAGCACTTCCAGCTCCATGAGGACTTGTTTGTCACTCAACTATTTGTTTTCCTACTCTAAGTATGTGATGACATACTTGGCCTTCTCTAAGTTGTCCTTCAGAGCCTGCACTTGAACCTCCTTTTCCTGTATGATGATGTCTTTGATTGTTTTTTCATCCTAGTCCTCTAAGTTAATGATTTCCATGCCATGATGAGAGTAATGGTTTTCCAGCTCATCATGCTCTGTCAAGTCAAAGTCTCTTTCCTTCTCCTCATCATCATCTGACATCTTTTCCTTCCCTTTGTGTACCTACTGCACCTGTACCTGTTGTGTTGATGATGAAGGTAAGGCCCCTTCCACATCCTATGGAGCTAGCATTTGCCTATGGATAGATGTAGAAGGCAAGGTCCCTTCCACATCTCATGGAGAAAACACTTGCCTATATGCTACAAATAATCTCCTAGTGCCCCTCTGATATGTCATGTAAACGGTTACCTCAGTAGTTCTAGTGTCCTTGGCCTCCTCATATGTCTTCATCTGAGCACTGTTGGAAGGTCTTCCTTGTCCATGTTTGTAAGGTCTAAGGTTGTACACTCCTAGAAAAGGGATAAGGGGAATGAATAGGAGTGTTTTAGGAGTAAAGGGTGTGTTAGGGTAGACTAGAAAATGAAGGGTAAGATGTGAACTATGAGAGTGAGGGAGAGGGGTTTTAGGATGAGAGAATATAATGAGGGGATATTTATGGAGGTGATATGTAGTGATGTAGGGAAGAGATTTAAGTTTTAATGATAGGTTGTGGGTACAAATAGAGGGGTTTAGGGTTTTTATGTTAATATGGAGTGAAACCAGGGTTTGATTATTATCATGGTAAATTAGTTTAAGCCTTGCATTTGTAAATGTAATGTAAAGGGAGTGTACTTGTTAGAGGGATGAAAGGGTCATTTGAGAGATGAGAGGAAGTTTGCTTGAGAAATGGGAGGGTTTCCAGCCCTTCTACTCAATGTGCAGCGCCAGTGTAAAAATGCACTGTGAAAATTTTCTAGGCGTGTAGCGCTAGCTTCTAGGCGTAGCGCCATCTCCTGAATGCACAATGCCACTTCAAGCCCACTTTTGTCTTCCTTTTCGATGTCCAAATTGGGCGTGGGATATCTCATTGGAAATCTTGTGGAGTATACTTTCCATAAAATCTTGAATTTTTCAAGTTGGAGCTCATTTTCCCTGTCAAAAGCTCAATCTCCTAAGACTGTTCAAAATGTGCAAAATGAGGCTGCCAAAATGCAGAGTGCTGTTTCAGTCAACGTTTGGAGATCTTCCTCAACTCCAAATTGAGCTCATAATAGCTCATTGGAAAGCTATCTTTGTCTAGTTATCATTTGACTCATCAAGAAATTTATTTAGACACTCCAGCTAGGAGAAAGCTTGATTTACCCAAGGTCACTCCAGAAATGAAGCAACTCTCATGTGGCAAATGATTGTTTGGACATTTCTCCCAAACCATGAGAATTGTGTACAAAATGAAGGAGGTTTTTCTTCTGGAGTCTATGATGGACAAGAAACTCTCTCATGTTTGTCAAATTCATATTTTCTTGCTCAGAAACATCATTTGAATAAAACCTATCCCGATGTATGGAACAAGGGATTTGTAGAAATAAAGGGAAATGGAAGGGATGAGGGGCTTATTAATTCTTGAGAAAGTTTTTGGAAGTAAGAAGGAATGTTAGGAAGTAGGGGAAAGTGTAATTTCAAGGATTGAGTGAGGGGAAGGGGTCAAAAAGGGCAAAGCATAGGCCTAAACTAGAAAAGTATCAAATTGTAGCAATAGGCTAGGGTTGGTTGGAAAATGATGAATTTGAGGGATATCAGTGATGGGAAATGTTTAAGAAGGTATATTAAGGATAAGGGAAGGTGTATGAGCATTAGGATACAAGTTTTTGTTGATGCTTTAACCATTCAAGAAAAATTACCTTCAAAACCCTAGAAGAGGGAAATGAGCCTTACCTAAGCACCAATGAAGCACAAACAAGGTGTAAAATGACCCATTGGAACCTGAAAAAATGATGACAACTCTGTGAATGATGGTACACTCAAATGAATAGTGACATGAACCAATACTCGGAAGACTTTGGAAGGAGTGAAAAAAAATCGTAGACCTAATACCCAGTGACCAAAGTTTTAGTTGAAGACTCACTGAAATGAAAAAATTTGACTTTGACACCCTAAGACCACTTTATAAGAGAATATTTGATCAATGGTGGCAGTATGCAAATACTGAGTCTAACATTGGCTCCATTGGGGATGGTAGCTCCTTGGAGGTGCCAAGAATACCGTATACCAAGTAGCCTTATCCATTGGGCATGGAGTAAAAAAAACTGAATATGAAATACATGACTAAATACTGATGATTCAATGACACAAACTAACCTTTACTCAACTAAAAACTGACTCAATTCTAAAACACAACTGACAAATTGGAAAAGATGCTAGAAATGGAGCTTATTCAATAAAACCTACTCTAATTGTTCCATTCATCACCTGATCAAGTGAAATGAAACAACCAATGTAACCAAGTAAGCATTATGGATGTTGTTTGAATTCTCTACAAGTTCTTGTTTATGAGAAAGAGGAGAGAACTACTAAAACGCAACTCCCATGAAAATATGAATTCTCTATTGGACTCCAAATATACTGCATGAGGATCTTGAAATTCATGTGCACTGGGACTTAGCTCATCTAATGGATTACTTTGCTTGTCCTCATACCATGAATGCAAACTTTCATATGAGCTTTGTGACGAGACTCCTGCTGAAAATGACAAAGAAATCGGCTGATGGATCAAGTTTGTATCAATACTTTTTTCAAGCTCAAGGTTAGCTAATGGAGAAGGACTTTAACTATAGATATCATCCAACACATCAACTATTGGATCATGAAAACTTGAAAAGACTGTTGCAACCCATTTTCTATTGGATCCAATGATATTGCGTGATTTTCTACAGGCTTCTCATTTGAAGATATGCTATGCAAAATTCCCTTCAAAAACTGAAATGATTCAGGTACAGAATCATCTTGCATCATTTGATCATATGTTCCAGATTCCAAGTCTTCATATGCAACCTAACATTCAATGGCATTAGGGGGTTGCAAATCTAGATATGAGAAGTCTTGAACAAGTATTTCATTGCCCTCTAGATGGTCAAGATCAAAACTTATCGACGATTGATTTTTGATTGCACAAAAGTTGTCTCTGATGATTTGAAACGAAGTAAAACAAAAAGGCAAAGATCCTTCACTTACTTCAAAATTTTCTTCACTTTCCTCCTTACTTCCATAGCTGATATGCATCGGCTGATCATTGTATTCAAGCTGTTGAAAGTGAACTTCCTCCTTCCACAAACCAACTGCTGATTTGTCTGCAAGATTATATTTTGTTTGGAGAAAATAATCATCATCATACTGATCAAAGTTAGGGAAATCATCAATACAAAACACATCATCAAGCATACATGTCATATCAACAAATATCTCTTCTCCAAGATGATCTATAAAACAATCATTATCATATCTATGACAACTGGAATAAGAAAGTAAATGTTTTGGATCAGCCACTTGTTCTTCTTCAATCAGTGAGCCATGGTCTTGAATGTCATACTCATTCCTTGTGGTGATATTTTGCATCATCTCTTCCACTGCACTTACCAAAATGTATAGCTTTACCTCTAATGATGTCGATTCCTCTGGATCTCTGTTCTTCATCTTTTCTTCCTTCAAATTTTCCTTCTAATAAAAAATTTAGCCTCTACATCTATTGCACTATTCTACATCTCTTCGAGTGTTGCAAGGTTCCTTTCCCTCAGCTAAAACTCCATTTTCGGATCAAAGGCTTCCGGGTAGTGTAAGAGAGCAGATCTAGGAGGAGGCCTTATATTAGCAGGCATTGAACAATAAACTTGGTTAAATCTGGAAGAAAATTGTTGTACTGTCTCCCCTGGTAGTCTTTTCAATTGGTTATACTCTTTTAGAATCAAGAGAGGGTTTTGTCTGACCACCCACTTGTCGAGGAAAACTTTGACGAACTGCTGGAAATCTGAGATGCTCACATCAAGCAGGGTTTTGAACCAACTCTTGACTTTGCCTTGCAAAGAAAGAGCAAAAATCCTAATATTGAAATCTTTTTCATCAACTTCAAAAAGGTCAAGAAAAGACTCAAAATTCACTACATGTATTTTAGTAGTGATGTTGTCACAGTCACCGTCAAATCTTGGTAGATATAGGTAATGCTTTTTAGGGAAAGCATGGAGTATAAGAGGTAAGATGAGTGGTTTGTATCGATTTGGAATTTTAGAAGGTGTAGGAGTATGTATAGAAGCTACAGAATCAGTCTTGGTCTTTTTAGGCTCATCAGTTTGAAGACGGTCATCATAAGATTCGTAAGAAGGTTCTTGATCAAGTTCAAAGGCATGCGAACATTTTGTTTTCACAATCTTCAAAGGGAGAGAACCAAATGCAGGTCTAGGATCTTTTCTAAAAATAAATATAGTTTGTAAAGCCTTGACATTCTTGGGAAATGAGAAGAAATAATTTATAACAAAGAACGTAATGTCTTGGATGAAATTTCAACTTGAATACCTGATCTTTCCATATTGTCCTTTCATGTTTCTGCTGGTCAAGTTCATCCTCCAGTGGAGTCCTTGGATATGATCTTGAAACTAATTTGGAGTTGTCAGATGAATGATTTCAACCTTCCAGTGTCTAATCGTTGTCCACTATCAACAATCAGATCTAAAATTGATACATTTTACCGAGGAACATAAAACTACATTCCCCAGTATGGTCACCACTATGTTATCACCTAGATTTGACCTCAGGCTGAAGGAAGGCAATTCCGGGGTAACCACAAACCATGCTTAGCCAAGTAGCTAGCCCTACTAGGCTAGGAGAGGGATCTCTTCATAAGGATCTCAGTCAAGATGACTAGATCAGGTAAAGGAGTTTAGGCTAGGTATAGTAGCTGGAAGGTTTTGATTTGATTTTGGAAGGGTTTTGATGGATCAGGAGGAGCTGGGCAATTTAGGTCTGGGAAATTAGGTCAGAAATGTAGGGTGTTCTATGGGGCAAGGTAAGCATAGAATTTAGCACTTTAGCCTTGATGATGTGAGGTGCTTAAGACTAATGAGGAGCTAAGAAGGGCATGTGACAATCATGGATCCTTCTTAAATAGTAGAAAACATGAAATGTTGATTGATTTCCCAAGGGAGAGCACTGATACAATGGATTCTACCTATCAAACTTGAAAACATTCAACGGGAAGTAATGAAATGAATGATGGTAGACATAAAACATGTAAACAAATGATCACAAAAGATGAAACTATACTAAAACTCCATACCAAATGGATACCATAAAATTAGTTGTAAATCTTATTAATCTCCTTGCCAAACTGCTTACAATGATGTACAATCAAGCTATGAGCATCCAACTAAGTCCAACCTCTCACAAAGATAAAGAAGAAGAAGATATAGTTAAGCGTTCAACCTCCTGCCATCTTCAGAGGTCAAATCCATAATATGAGGCGCTGATCTAATTGATACTAAACAAGGAACAAGAATATAGGCATCATCAACAACTTTCCTCTAAAAGTGAAAAACTAATTCATTTGAATTCAAACTAACTCCTACAGCAATGAATATACCCTCTAAATTTTTTTAACCATCATATTTATAAGCCATGACATCATTTACAATAGTAAATAATCCACCATGACAGAGAATCCATGATCATAGTAAAAAACTGGAAAAATAGGCATCGTGAGAAAAATTTTCTCTACACACAGCACCACTTTCATGTCCCTTTTGAAGGCCTTCCCGGAATCTAAATTGAGCCCACAATAGCTCATTGGAAAGTTAATCAAGTCTACTTTCAAGAAAACCTAGAAGTTTGGAATTTGGAGCTAATTTGGACCCTAAGAACCGGATTCTCCCAAGACTGCTTCTGTGTGTCCAAAAAGTGGCAGAAAGGTCATTTTAGGATGTTTTTTGACCTTTTGGTGGCCCAATTCTGCTCCAAAAACTTTTAAAATTGCTAGGGTGCATGTTCTCACTTCCCTGATTCCAAAAATGAAAGCCTTTTGTCCATTGGATGCGTGTCAAATTTCCAAAAATTGCAAATGTTAAAATTTGCTCAAAATTTCCCCAAAATTTGTGTGAAGCCTCACCATCATATGCTATGATGAGTCAGGGAAGCCTCAACCAACATTCTAAGTCTATCCTCCTCTTTATTGCCCTTCAAGGCCTGCCTTAACCTAGTTTTCATCTTATTGATCCTATAGTTGTAAATCCTATTGCGAGTCCTACAATGGTAAGCCATGTGTATGAGCATCTGATTATCTGTGTTGGCCTTCTATAACAGCTTCTCAAGGTTTAGGTTAACTCTCTCAAGCCAAGTTTCTCTATCCTCTTCTATCTCCTACTCAATAGGGGTACAAGTGACTTGTGTTTCTTTGTCACTTTCCCATTTTTCCTTGAGCACTTCTAGCCCCATGAGGACTTATTTATCACTTAACTGTTTGTTTTCCTGCTCTAAGTATGATGACATACTTGTCCTTCTCTAAGTTGTCCTTCAGAGTCTGCACCTGAGCCTCCTTTTCCTGTATGATGATGTCTTTGATTGTTTTTTCATCCTGGGCCTCAAAGCCAATGATTTTCATGCCTTTATGAGAGTAATGTTGTTCTGGCTCTCCATGCTTTGTAAATTCAAAGTCTCTTTCCTTCTCCTCGTCATCATCCAGCACCTTTTCCTTCCCTTTGTGCAGCTGTTGCACCTGTACCTATTATGTTGATGACGAAGGCAAGGCCCCTTCCACATCTTGTGGAGCTAGCATTTTCCTATGGGCTGATGTAGAAGGCAAGGTCCCTTCCACATCCTATGGAGAAAACACTTGCCTATCTGCTACAAATAATATCCTAGTGCCCCCCTGATATGTCATGTAAACGGGCACTTCAGTAGTTCTAGTGTCCTTGGCCTCCTCATCTGTCTTCATTTGAGCACTGCTGGAAGGTCTTCCTTGTCCATGTTTGCAAGGCCTAAGGATGTAAAATCCTAGAAAAGGGATAAGGGGAATGAATAGGAGTGTTCTAGGAGTAAAGGGATGTGTTAGGGTAGACTAGAAAATGAAGGGTAAGATGTGAATTATGAGAGTGAGGGAGAGGGGTTTTAGGATGAGAGAATATAATGAGGGGATATGTTTGGAGGGGATATGTAGTGATGTAGGGAAGATATTTAGGTTTTAATGATAGGTGATGGGGACAAACAAAGGGGTTTATGGTTTTTAGGATAATATGGAGTGAAACTAGGGTTTTAGTTTTATCATGTTAAATTACTTTAAGCCTTACATTTGCAAATGTAATATAAAGGGAGTATACTTACTTGTTAGAGGGATGAAAGGGTCATTTGAGAGATGAGAGGAAGTTTGCTTGAGAAATGGGAGGGTTTCTGGTGCTTCTGCTCAACACACAGTGCCACCCCACAGCCGCATAGTGCCACCCTAAACGTGCAGTGCCAGTGTAAAAATACACTGTGAAAATTTTCCAAACGCGCAGCGCCGGCTACTACGCACAACGCCACCTCCTAAATGTGCAACGCCACTTCAAGCCCACTTTTGACTGCCTTTCCGATGGTCAAATTAGGTGTGGGATAGATTGTTGGAAATATTGTTGAGTTCAATTTCGAGAAAATCTTGAATTTTTCAATTTGGAGCTCATTTTCCCTGTCAAAAGCTCAATCTCCCAAGACTGTTCAAAATGTGCAGAATGAAGCGGCCAAAATGTAGAGTGCTATTTCAGTCAACCTTCAGAGGTCTTCCTCAACTCCAAATTGAGCTCATGATAGCTCATTGGAAAGAACTCTGTGTCTAGTTATCATTTGAATCATCAAGAAAGTCATTTGGACAATCCAGCTAGGAGACAACTTGATTTGTCCAAGATCACTCCAGAAATGAAGCAACTCTCATGTGGCAAATGATTGTTTGGACATTTCTCCCAAACCATGAGACTTGTGGACAAACTGAAGGAGTTTTTTCTTCTTGATTTTGTGATGGACAAATACCACTCTCACTTTTGTCAAATTCATCTTTTCTTGCTCAGAAACATCATTTGAATAAAACATATCCTGATGTGTGGAACAGGGGATTTGTAGAAATAAAGGGAAATGAAGGGGATGAGGGGCTTATAAATTATTGAGAAAAATTTTGGAAGTAGAGAGGAATGTTAGGAAGTAGGGGAAAGTGTACTTTCAAGGACTTAGTGAGGGGAAGTGGTCCAAAAGGGAAAAACATAGGCCTGACCTAGAAAAGTGTCAAATTGTAGCTACAGGCTAGGGTTTGTGGAAAAATGATGAATTTGAGGGATATCAATGATGAAAAATGTTTAAGAAGGTATATTAAGGATAGGGTAAGGTGTATGAGCATCAAGATACAAGTTTTTGTTGATGTTTTGACCATTCAAGAAAATTACCTTCAAAACCCTAGGAGAGGGAAATGAGCCTTACCTAAGCACCACCGAAGTACAAACAAGGTGTAAAATTATGGTACACTCAGTCGAATAGTGACATGAACCAATATTCGGAAGACTTTGGAAGGAGTGAAAACAAATCGAAGACCTAATACCCAGTGACCAAATTTTTAGTTGAAGACTCATTGAAATGACAAAATTTGACTTTGACACCCTAAGACCACTTTATATGAGCATATTTGATCAATGGTGGCAGTATGAAAATACTGAGTCTAACATTGGCTCCATTGGGGATGGTAGCTCCTTGGAGGTGCCAAGAACACTGTATACCAAGTAGACTTATCGATTGGGTATGGAGTAAAAAAAACTTAATCTGAAATACATGACTGAACACTGATGACTCAAAGACACAAAATAACCTTTACTCAACTAAAAAATGACTCAATACTAAAACACAATTGACAAATTGGAAAAGATGCTCGAAATGGAGCTTATTCAATAAAACCTACTCTAATTGTTCCATTCATCACCTGATCAAGTGAAATGAAACAACCAATGTAACCAAGTAAGCATTCTGGCTACTGTTTGAATTCTCTGCAAGTGCTTGTTTATGAGCAAGAAGAGAGAACTACTGAAACACAACTCCCATGAAAACTTGTAAATAGATCCAAACTTTCCCAGATTGAATAATATGGATTCTCTATTAGACTCCAAAAATACTGCATGAGGATCTTGAAATTCATGTGCACTGGGACTTAGCTCATCCAATGGATTACTTTGCTTCTCCTCATGCCATGCATGCAAACTTTCATCTAAGCTTTGTGTTGAGACTCCTGTTGGAAATAACAAAGAAATTAGCTGCCGGATCAAGTTTGTATCAATAATTTTTCCAAGCTCAAAGTTAGCTAATGGAGAAGGACTTTGACTGTAGATATCATCCAACACATCAGCTAGTGGATCATGAAAAAATTGAAAAGACTGTTGCAACACATTTTCTATTCATTCCAATGAGATTACATGATTTTCTTGTAGGCTACTCATTTGAAGATATGCTATGCAAAATTCCCTTCAGAAACTGAAATTATTCAAAATATAATGGTACAGAATCATCTTTCATAATTTGATCATATGTTCCAGCTTCTAAGTCTTCATCTGCAACTTGACATTCAATGGCATTCAGGGGTTGCAAATCTAGATATGAGAAGTCTTGAACAAGGATTTCATTTCCCTCTAGATGGTCAAGATCGAAACTTATCGACGGTTGATTTCTGATTGCACAAAAGTTGTCTCTGATGATTTGAAATGATGTAAAACAAAAAGGCAAAGATCCTTCACTTACTTTAGAATTTTCTTCACTTTCCTCCTCACTTCCATAGCTGATATGCATCGGCTGATCATTGTATTCGAGATGTTGAAAGTGAACTACCTCCTTCCACAAACTAGCTTCTGATTTGTCTGCAAGATTAGCTTTTGTGTGGTGAACATAATCATCATCAAACTGATCAAACTTAGGGAAATCATCAGTATAAAACACATCATCAAGCGTACATGTCATATCAATAGATCTCTCTTCTCCAAGATGATCTATAAAACAATCATTATTAGATCTATGACAACCGGGATAAGAAAGAAAATGTTTTAGATCAGCCACTTGTTCTTCTTTAATCAACGAGCCATGGTCTTGAACACCATACTCATTCCTTGTGGTGATCTTTTGCATCATCTCTTCCACTGCACTTACCAAAATGTCTAGCTTTACCTCTAATGATGTTCATTCCTTTGGATCTCTATTCTTCATATTTTCTTCCTTCAACTTTTCCCTTTTGATCAACAAATTAGCCTCTACATCTACTGCACTGTGCTACATCTCTTCGAGTGTTGCAAGGTTCCTTTCCCTCAACTGAAACTCCATTTTCAGATCAAAGGCTTCTGAGTAGTGTAAGAGAGCAGATCCAGGAGGAGGCCTTATATTAGCAGGCATCGAACAATAAGCTTGGTTAAATTTGAAAGAAAATTGTTGTACTGTCTCCCTTAGCAGTATTTTCAGCTAGTTATACTCTTCTAGAATCAAGAGAGGGTTCTGTCTGACCACCCACTTGTCAAGGAAAACTTTGACGAACTGTTGGAAACCTAAGATGCTCACATCAAGCAGGGTTTTGAACCAACTCTTGACTTTTCCTTGCAAAGAAAGAGAAAAAAGCCTAATACTGAAATATTTTTCATCAACTTCAAAAAGGTCAAGAAAAGACTCAAAATTCAATACATTTCTCTCAGTAGTGATGTTGTTACAATCACCATCAAATCTTGGTAGATATAGGTAATAATTTTCAGGGAAAGCATAGAGTATAGTAGGTAAGATGAGTGGTTTGTATCGATCTGGAATTTTACAAGGTGTAGCAGTATGTACAGAAGCTGTAGAATCAATATTGGTCATTTTAGGCTCATCAGTTTGAAGATAGTCATCATAAGATTAGAATAAGGGTCTTGATCAAGTTCAAAGGCATGCGAACATTTTGTATTCACAATCTTCAAAGGGAGAGAACCAAATTCAGGTCTAGGATCTTTTCTAAAAAACAATATACTTTGTAAAGAATTCTCGACATTCTCGGGAAATAAGAAGAAATAATTTATAACAAAGAACGTAATGTCTTGGATGAAATTCCAACTTGAATACCTGATCTTTCCATATTGACCTTTCATGTTTCTGCTGGTCAGGTTCATCCTCCAGTGGAGTCCATGGATTTGATCTCGAAACTAAATTGGAGTTGCCAGGTGAATGATTTTAGCCTTTCGGTGTCTAATCGTTGTCCACCATCAACAATCAGATCTAAACTTGATACATTTTGTTGAGGAACATAAAACTACGTTCCCCAATATGGTCGCCACTATGTTATCACATAGATTTGACCTCAGGCCGAGGGAGGCAATTCTGGGGTAACCACAAACCACGCTTAGCAAAGTAGATAGCCCTACTAGGCTAGGAGAGGGCTCTCTCTGTAAGGATCTCAGTCAAGATGACTGGATTAGGTCAAATATTTTAGGCTAGGTATAGTAGCTCAAAGGTTTTGATTCGATTTTGGAAGGGTTTTGCCGGATCAGGAAGAGCTGGGCAAATTAGGTATGGAAAATTAGGTCAGAAATGCAGGGTGTTCTATGGGGCAAGGTAAGCATAGGATTTAAAAATTTAGGCTTGATGATGTGAGGTGTCTAAGATTGATGAGGAGATAAGAAGGGCATGTGACAATCATGGATCCTTCTTAAACAGTAGAAAACATGAAATGTTGATTGATTTCCCAAGGGAGAGCACTGATACAATGGTTTATACCTATCAAACTTGAAAACATTCAACTAGAAGTAATGAAATGAATGATGGTAGACATGAAACATGTAAAAAAATGATCACAAAAGATGAAACTGTACTAAAACTCCATACCACAGGGATCCCATAAGAATAGCCGCAAATCTTATTAAACTCCTTGCCAAACTACTTACAATGATGTACAATCAAGCTCTGAGCATCCAACTGAGTCCAACCTCTCACAAAGAGAAAGAAGAAGAAGATATAGTCAAGCATTCAACCTCCTCCCATATTCAGGGGTCAAATCCCTAATATGAGGTGCTGATCTAACTGATGCTAAACAAGGAACAAGAATATAGGCATCATCAACAACTTGCCTTTAAAAGTGAAAAAATGATTCATTTGACTTCAAACTAACTCCTAAAGAAATGAATCTACCCTATAAAAATTTTTAACCATCATATTTACAAGCCATGACATCATTTACAAAAGTAAATAATCCGCCATGATAGAGAATCCATGATCATAGTAAAAAACTGGAAAAATAGGCATCCTGAGCAAAATTTGCTCTATGCGCAACACCACTTTTAGGTCCCTTTTGAAGGCCTTCCCGGCATCTAAATTGAGCCCACGATAGCTCATTGGAAAGGTCTTCAAGTCTAATTTTCAGAAAACCTAGAATATCTACATTTGGAGCTCATTTGAGCCCTAAAAATTGGATTCTCCCAAGAATGCGTTTGTGTGTCCAAAAAGTGGCAGAAAGGTCATTTTTAAGATTTTTTTGACCGTTTGGTGGCCTAGTTCTGCTCCAAAAGCTTTGAAAATTGCTAGGGTGCATGTTCTTGCTTCCCTGAATCCAAAAATGCAAGCCATTTGTCCATTGGATTCCCATAGGAAAAGTGCAGCGCCACGTCTAGGGCATTTTTCTGTGTGTCAAATTTCCAAAAATTGCAAACGTTAAAATTTGCTCAAAATTTCCCAAAAATTTGTGTGAAGCCTCACCATCATATGTTATGATGAGTCAAGGAAGACTCAGCCAAAATTCTAAGTCTATCCTCCTCTTTCTTGCCCTTCAAGGCCCGCCTTAACCTAGCTTTCATCTTCTTGATCCTTATGTTGCAAATCTTATTGTGAGTCCTGTAATGATAGGCCATGTGTATGAGGATTTGATTATCTCTGTTGGCCTTCTGTAGCAACTTCTCAAGGTGTATGTTGACTCTCTCAAGCCAAGTTTCTATATCCTCTTCTATCTCCTGCTCAATAGGGGTCAAAGTGACATGCGTTTCTTTGTCACTTTGTCGTTTTTCCTTGAGCACTTCCAGATCCATGAGGACTTGTTTGTCACTCAACTGTTTGCTTTCCTGCTCTAAGTATGAAGACATGCTTGGCCTTCTCTAAGTTTTCCTTCAGAGTCTGTACTTGAGCCTGCTTTTCTTGTATGATTGTGTCTTTGATTGTTTTTTCATCTCGGGCCTCTAAGTCAATGATTTCCATGCCATGATGAGAGTAATGTTGTTCCGGCTCATCATGCTTTGTAAAGTCAAAGTCTCTTTCCTTCTTCTCATCATCATCCAACATCTTTTCCTTCCCTTTATGGAGCTGCTGCACCTGTACCTGTTGTGTTGATGATGAAGGCAAGGCCCCTTCCACATTCTGTGGAGATAGCATTTGCCTATGGGCTGATGTGGAAGGCAAGGTCCCTTCCATCCCGTGGGGAAAACACTTGCCTACCTGCTGCAAATAATATCCTAGTGCCCCTCTGATATGTCATGTAAACGATCACCTCAGTAGTTCTAGTGTCCTTGGCCTCCTCATCTGTCTTCATTTGAGCACTGCTGGAAGGTTTTCCTTGTCCATGTTTACAAGGCCTAAGGTTGTACATTCCTAGAAAAGGGATAAGGGGAATGGATAGGAGTGTTTTAGGAGTAAAGGGATGTGTTAGGGTAGACTAGAAAATGAAGGGTAAGATGTGAATTATGAGAGTGAGGGAGAGGGGTTTTAGGATGAGAGAATATAATGAGGGGATATGTATGGAGGGGATATGTAGTGATGTAGGGAAGAGATTTAAGTTTTAATGATAGGTGATCGGGAAAAAAAAAGGGGTTTAGGGTTTTTAGGATAATATGGAGTGAAGCTGGGGTTTGATTTTTATCATGTTAAATTACTTTAAGCCTTTCATTTGCAAATGTAATGTAAAGGGAGTATGCTTACTTGTTAGAGGGATGAAAGGGTCATTTGAGAGATGAGAGGAAGTTTTCTTGAGAAATGGGAGGGTTTCTGGCCCTTTTGCTCAACGCACCACCCCAGAGATGCACAGTGCCACCCTCAATGTGCAATGCCAGTGTAAAAATACACTGTGAAAATTTTCTAGATGCGTAGTGCCGGCCTCTACGCACAACACCACCTCCTAAACGCTCAATGTCACTTCAAGCCCACTTTTGATTGCCTTTCTGATGTTCAAATTGGGTGTGGAATAGCTCTTTGGAAATATTGTTGAGTCTAATTTCCAAAAAATCATGAATTGTTCAATTTGGAGCTAATTTTCCCTGTCAAAAGCTCAATCTCCCAAGACTATTCAAAATGTGCATAATGAGGCTGCCAAAATGCAAAGTGTTGTTTTAGTCAACTTTTAGAGGTCTTCCGCAACTCCAAATTGATCTCATGATAGCTCATTGGAAAGAACTCTGTGTCTAGTTATCATTTGACGCATCAAGCAAGTCATTTGGACACTCTAGATAGGAGACAACTTGATTTTCCCAAGGTCACTCTATAAGTGAAGCAACTCTCATGTGACAAATGATTGTTTGGACATTTCTCCCAAACCATGAGACCTGTGTACAAATTGAAGGAGGTTTTTCTTCTTGAGCTTATGATGGACAAAAACCACTCTCACTTTTTTCAAATTCATCTTTGCTTACTCAAAAACATCATTTGAATAAAACTTATCTCGATGTGTGGAACAGGGGATTTGTAGAAATTAAGGGAAATGAAAGGGATGAGGGGCTTATAATTATTGAGAAAATTTTGGGAAGTAGGGAGGAATGTTAGGAAGTAGGGGAAAGTGTAATTTCAAAGATTGAGTTAGGGGAAGGGGTCCAAAAGGGAAAAACACAGGCCTAACCTAGAAAAGTGTCAAATTGTAGCTATAGGCTAGGGTTTGTGGAAAAATGATGAATTTGAGGGATATCAGTGATGGGAAACCTTTAAGAAGGTATATTAAGGATAGGGGAAGGCATATGAGCATCAAGATACAAGTTTTTGTTGATGTTTTTACCATTCAAGAAAAATTACCTTCAAAACCCTAGGAGAGGGAAATGAGCCCTACCTAAGCACCACCAATGCACAAACAAGGTGTAAAATGACCCATTGGAACCTGAAAAAATGATGACAACTCTTTGAATTATGGTACACTTAGCCAAATAGTGACATAAACCAATACTTGGAAGACTTTGGAAGGAGTGAAAACAAATCATAGACCTAATACCCAGTGACCAAATTTTTACTTGAAGACTCACTGAAATGCAAAATTTGACTTTGAAACCCTAAGACCACTTTATAAGAGAATATTTGATCACTGGTGGCAGTATGCAAATACTGAATCTAACACTACCATGGAAGGGACATGTTAGACAATTCTTCTTAATTTGAAAAATTAAGATTATCTAGAGCTAAACTTATATCCAATCTGAATTTTCTTAAAAGTTGCATAAATAATAATCTCACTCCCAAATTCGCTACTTGTAAAAATCCTCTACACCATGGAATAAATTTATTTGTTTCCAAAAAACTAGGTGAAACTCTAGTAGAAAATAAAATCAAATGGGTTAGATCTAGAGTAATTAAAACTTCCCAAAAACTTTTTTTCACTCATCTGCAACTATCCTCATCCCTAAGGCAGGATTTATGGAAATCTCTTGATGCTCTCACCTTCTTAAAATATGAAAAAATGGTTGGAAAAATATAATAATAATAAATAAAAAAATATTAATAATTTAATACAATGACCATTCGACTATCCATCACCTAGTTTTGATCAAGAAATTATAAGCTTAAATGATAATAGGTAGCTAAATTCGCTACAGATCAGGGTCAAGGTTATATCTCCAACAGTCATAGGTCTCATCTCAACTACGCTTCCTCTAGGATGCAATCTACTAATAGAACCCAACTCCCGAGCACTGATTTCATTGTATTCATCTCCCTTCCTCTCAACAACGGTTCTCTTTATGTCAATTCTCTCCTGGACCAGCACAATGCAACATCTGGTAGTAGGATAATTATGTAGGCTTCCATCCCCCTAGGCATAATGAATCCTCATGATTTATTATTAGACCAATAAACATTTTCCCATGCGCATTCACCAACAACACAATGGGTTTAGTCGCCATCAACGCACCCAACTCTCTCAACATTAGTCCTCAAATCACTAAAATGACCACTAATATCCCTCTCTATGACCACCACAATGCATCATCAGACAATATTTCACTGATTCCTATCCCCATCAACTCACAAAATCATAAGTTAGCCACCTCCAAACACATAAAACCCTCTCATTAGCATAATCTGATCTCAGAGAATACAGACCCAGCCAACATCCAATTGGACTAGGCAACAAAATACACATCCTTGTGTTCGCATTCCTCTAACAAAAGTAACTGCTCAGTCACCAACAATATATCGTTTATCTCTCTCACCAATACTCACAACGCTGAGATGAGCACCAACATCCCTCACTAGGAACAACATATCTCAAATTCGGACACCATACTTCAACTTCCTGTCTCCATCAATACACAAAATCATGGCAATTCCAGGCACAAAATTCCCTTGTATCATCATAATTTGTTCCTAGAGAATGTGCAGGTCACCGCAACCAATATCCAATTGGACTAGGCAACCAATCATCAAAATTTGAACTCTCAAAATGTGCATGTCATCAACATATCAAACATCCATTTGGACCATGCAACTGAAGCCATTCTTAAAAAAGTTAAAATTTCACCATTACTCCTAATAAAATCCTAGTGGAAGAGGTCAGTAGTAATATTGAGGTAGCCATTAAAGAACTTGATATCATTAAAAGTGAAGAAATTAGACAAGGCATTGCTAAAATTCTCAGAAATTCCAAACCCCCATCCTCCAACATAACAAAAGAAGAAAAAAGAGCTTTACACAACCTTAGAAGAAATAAACATATAGTCATCCTAAAAGCTGATAAGGGAAATTCCACCATAATCATGAATAGGGCTGATTATGACAATAAAATGGAAGAAAACCTAAATGAAAGTGGTTGTTATAAAATCATTAATAAAGACCTTGGTGATAAAATTCTTCGTGAAGTAACCAAAAGAATCAAAGAATTATCTCTTGATGACATTACCAAAAAGTAAATTACCCCTAATAGCTCCATCATGCTAAGTATTTATGGCGCTCCTAAGGTTCATAAGCCTAACACCCCCTTAGACCTATAGTAAACACGATAGGTTCCCCCACCTATCTTCTTGCAAAATACCATTCCAAAAAACTCATACCCTTGTCTAGAGACACTTCCTCTCACATCAAATATTCCTCTTCCTTTGTTCAATGGATCAAAAACCTAGATATGAAAGATGATGAACTCATGGTAAGTCTTGATATTGTATCACTCTATACAATGATACCTATTGATGAAGCTATTAGTATCATGGGTGAAATCACTGATAAGGAAACTGTGGGCCTCCTAAAAATTTGCTTAAAATCCTCATACTTCAGTTTTAAAGGAAAAATATATGAATAAACCCATGGAGTAGCTATGGGCTCTCCTCTATCCCCCATAATTGCAAACATCTATATGGAACACTTTGAACAGAAATCATTCAACTCCTTTCCCTACACCCCTGAATAATGGAAAAGGTTCGTTGACAACATATTTTCCAAATGGAGTCATGGGAAGGAAAAACTAGATCAATTCCTCAACCACATAAATAGTCTCTATGATCATATAAAATTCACTATTGAAATTGAAGCTGACAATAATATTCTCTTTCTGGATATACTTCTATCTAAAAAAGAAGGAAATGTTGGTTTCCAAGTCTTTCAAAAGAAAAGTCACACTGAGATATATTTGCATGCAAATTCCCATCACCACCCTAAGCAGAGAATTGGAATCATAAAAACCTTAACCAATAGGGTTGCCAAAATAACTGACCCTGACATCTAAATTATGAACTTAACCATCTTCACAAAGTATTTGAACAAAATGGTTATAATAAGAACACCATTAGTAAGGCCATGATCAAATCCCTAAGCATGAATAACAATAATAACAAAGATAAATCTTCAATTACTCCTAAAATATCCCTCCCTTATATAAAAGGCACCACTGATAAGATTATAAAAATTCTCAATAAACATAATATTATTGTAGCTTTCACTCCCCCTAACACCATCAAACAATTATTCTACTCTATTAAAGACTCAATAAACCCGAACCATCAGAAATGTGTTTATATTATACCTTGTTCATGCTGTAAAGAATACATAGGGGAAACAGGTAGATATTTTAACATTATAATCAAAGAGTACTCCACTGACCTACGAAAAGAAAGAACCTCAAAATATGCCTTAGCAGAGCACATTTACTCCTCCTCACACTACATTAGCATGGAAGAAGCCAAACTTATTAAAAAAGAGGACCATTGTCTTAAAAGAAAAATCAAAGAAGCCATTGAGATAGAGAAAAGAAAAAATAACTTGAATCAGGATGATGGATTAAAAATTAGCAATACCCGGAAACCAATACTAGAAATCATAAAACACCAATAATTAATGCCTAATATTTAAAATCGAATCATTGGTTAAAAACGTTACATTCCCTAATAACTAATTAAATCCTAATTTTCACATTAAAATCAATACATCAAAAATATCACTATTTATAAATTCTCCAATTTAATAAGATCAACTAATCATAATAATACAAAAAGTTTAAAAAAATTAATCCAATATTTTTAGAGGTAATTACTGAATAAATCTAATAGCTGCTATACTACTTTCTCTTTCGAAAGGGTAAATTCATTAAAATTTTATAAAAATAAGCATAATACCTCTATAAACACATCAGTACAATACTAATTAAAAACTTTTCACACTACTTGGATTTTAATAATTATAATTATATAGCCTCATAGATTAAAAATTTGCAACTATAGAACCATAAATTAAATTAGTCAAATAGATACATTAATTAAAATCAAAATAACCCTAAATATTAATTAAACCCTAATTTGACTTTAAAATCAATACATTACATTGTACAGTAATAATAAATCCAATTAAATTATCTCCAATAATGGTATCTCCAGTTTAAATAATTCAATTAATGATCTTAACCACATATTGCAAATTTACCCTGAATGTCAAGGCCGAATAAATCTTTTCATATATATCATTTCCATAAACTACATATATACATAAGGTTAGCTCTATGATACATCATTAATCTCCTCTTAATCAATTAGCATATCCCCTGAGGATGGACTCACTTGGAAGTTCGAAATGTTGGGTTAAATAAACTGTTTAACAAGTTATTCCTCTCTTATTAAAACTCTCCCTACCTATATGGATTCATTATTTATGAAACCCATGCTTTGATAATAATAACTTTTCTTTTCTTTTCTTGTTTGTTACATAAGATACATATTGAAATGAGTACAACAACAATTATGAAGACTGAAACGAGTTATATTTATCAACACTAAGTATCCATTTATGCATGTAACTGGGAGCTCAAATTGAGCTCCATTTGCCACCCAACAAAAAATAAAACATAACACATCAAAACATTTATAGAAAAATTACATAGTACACGGAAATTACAGAGACGTTGATGAAGATTGAAGGAAAAAACAACAAAATTGGAAACATTTTCCTCAATTTCTATAAGGTGAATTAAAATGCATATTGTTGATAGCACAATTGACCTGTATTTAATTGAACTTGAATTATAATTGTGAAGAATTGAACTTCTATTTCATATTATTTCTATTACAATTTAGAGACAGAAACGAACAACATGGGAAATTAAAGGATTTGTTCTTGAAAAGGGGCTTAAGTGCCAAACCAAGAGGAATCCTGAGAAATTACTAGAGAAATGATGAGGCAAAGGTGAACAAGATTGATAGAACAACACAAACGAGAAGATGATCCAATTTAACCGGTTGATGTAAATATAGGTAATTCTTTGTCTCATTTTTCCTATTACAATTTTAAATTGTATGCATTATTTAGTATCAACTAAAAGAAATTACATTATATATGGATTCCAAAGATCTTATGTACAACTTAGAGAAGATAGAAGACAATGAAATAACTTGAAAGAAGATGAAAGAAAATGGTCATATAAACCTACTCATGAACAAAATATGCAATAAATATTGGTAATCCAAAAAATATGGTCAAAAAAGTAAACAATGGAGAATGAAACAATGGAACCAAGATAAAATAAGCATTGAAATTAATACCATGTATTTAAAAATTGAGATGCAATAACAACTATCAAATCTAAAAAAAATGAAATTACATAAAATCCCCATGAAAATTGATGATATACTTGATATTTGTTTTCAATGATGGACCCATTTTTAAAATGGATTGGACTATTTTGAAATGAACATGGATACTTGATTTTTATTTTTGTATGTACATTCATCAAATGATATCAATGTAATAGTTTTAAGCAATGAGAAGGAATCGATATCCCCATAACTGCAATGATTATGGTTCATGGTAAACCAATAATCACTTGTCATGATAAATGAAGGTTTTTGGTCAATGAAAAATCACTTGGTGTGATTAATGGTTCATTTCAAATTGAAAACCACTTGAGAAGTCCATTGAAAATTGTGAACCACTAAGAATTGTAATGGTTGAGGGAAACCCACAAAAAATAAGGATGTGATTTAACCAAAGAAAATTGTTACATTTCCATATTATTTACATGAATTCATGTCAATATTTACAAGAGGGATTATCAAAAAGGGTTGTCACATAGGTGCTCCAAGACTTAGAAACATTACATTGATTAAATCTTAATATCCTTGTAGGAGTTAAAACAGAGGAAAAGTGTCAAGATCTAGAAGGAGCATGAGTATCCCTCCTTCCAATGTGCACGTTGAGAAGAAATGTTTTGTTAAACATATAACAACATGAAGTATTCATGACAACCATTGTCATAACATAATGGTTCCTTGAATCCTAAATGATGATCCCTACCTTTTGAACACCTCACACGTTTTTTTTGTAATCCTCATAAAGGTTATGAGAATTTGTTCAATTGTGTTGAAAGACATACAAAGTGTAGTGTATACTCTTGGTTACACAAAAATGAGTCTATTATTGCATATCACAAAAATGCACCATGGAAGGCTCATCATAAATCAATATTGCTCATATATTATAAATGCAAAATAAATATTAGCATGCATATATTGATGATATGCTAAAGGTTTACAATGTTAACCTTCTTAGATTATGGCAATCTAATGTTGATTTTCATCGAGTTGTTTCTCAACATGTCATGAAATATATTGAAAGTATCATTCAAAAGTATAAAAGAGGTTATAAAGTTATCAAGATATGATGAAAAGAATTGAAAACATAAAAGACTTTGGAAATCCTTCTTCATGTGCATAAAAAAGGTTCCTTGTAGAAACACTTGTATACCATGACATTACATCACAAGATGTTGGGCATGGAATCCCCCCAAAACATGTTTTGGGGCTCAAAGCCCAAGTTTTGAGTAATATTGTTGTAAAAACCCCGCAAATTGTGGGCGTGGAGCGTGAATTGTATGTTAGAGTCATAGGGCTATTCGCCCTAAAGTTTTGAATATAGTGTCGGCCTGCCCATGGTCCATGGAACATGAGATTGTATAAATAGAGTGAGGCTCTAAGTTGTAAAGAAGTTAGTTAACCAATGGATGGAGTCTGAAAGATAGCGAGCATAGAGCAAGAGTCTAAGTATCTTAGGTCATAGTACTAGGAAGAGGCTTTGCAACTGAGTGCACAGAGACCTAGTAGAGTCCACAACTGAGTCTATGGACCCTTGCAGCTAAGTGCGCAGGGTGGAGTCAAGTTTGTAACTAAGGAAGAAGAATAATAAAGATAAGTTTTATATGAATTCTGTGTATATATTCTTGTGTTATTACTTATTTGATATCAATTGCAATTATACTGTTTATCTACTGCGCGCCTTTGTATGAATGGTGAATATTGTTAAGTATAAATGAAAGCATACATATAAGCTAAGTTAATCAATTAATATCGAGTTACCAGTAAGGATTTGGGTAATAACACTGTTCGGCCCCCGAATAGGGCTTCGCAAAGACAACATCACAGGCTGCGAGGTACTGATAAGTGCGCATAGCGACGTGCACTCAGGGTCAAACTATGGACCACTTGGAACTCATTAGACATCGCCAGGGTGTGGAAACCTAGTTCTAGCACCCTCCCATACTACTTCGAGTGAGACCTCAATTTGCGCTCAGTGGACTATTGCTGAGAGGGCCAGTAGTACCAGGATTTGTTTGGCTAAATCATCTCGAAACCTGGGTCAGGCCCCAATGAGCCAACAAATGGTTCCATTGCCAGGACCAGGATCTGCATAAGGGATGTCTAATGTCGTGTCACTGGAATCCAACAAAGAAAGAAATTGAAGGGTGGTTAGACAGAAAAATTCATGAGTTTGCGCGGCAGGAAAACAAGAATCCGCGAGTATCAAAGGAACAATGGTTGGAGCACTACTTATATACGGAAATCCATGAATTTTTCTTTGCATCCTTTCTCTCGGAGTTGTATGAGTGGATCACGAAGCTAGCAGACAATCAGGGAAAGTGCAGGCTCGATAAACCAATTGTGTGGACTCCAGAACTAGTGCACAGACTAGAAGCATTGAAAGATAAGATTGTGCATGCGGTAGACCATTGGCTTGTTCAAATTTTAGAGCTGTTTATCACCGAGTTCGTGGTAGACACGACAATCAGCTACAGTAAGGCGAAATGATGCTTCCTCGAAGGATCGCGAGGTAAGTACATTAAATCTTTGAACACTTGGATTAAGATGTTATTATGTGAAAAGTGGGTTATGTGAATAAATTTATGTTTGGGGCTACGTGAAGTGGGAGGATCTATAGAAACAAAGGTAGCGCAGAGACAGAAAATAGCCCTTTTATTTCACCTTGGTAGGAAAGCAAGGAATAGTTCATGAAAGTTTCTCCGAGAAGCGTGGTCAGTCTAATAAGACAACAAATTCTGTGCCTACCCCCCCCACTTACACCACCACCGGTTTCACCGTCATCACCTCCATCTCCGCCCACACCACCTTTGCCACCACCACAATTTAGTATGGTGAGCACGATAAAATTTTCGGTATTCAGGGGAGTAGGGAATGAAGATCCGAACCAATTTTGGTTCGTGGTAAGGGCCACATGGGAAGCACAAGGAGTCATGGATGACAATATAAAGAAGGCAACCTTGGTGAGTGTGTTGCATGATCATGCACTGACATGGTACATTAAACATTTTAATGACCATCCAAATGTAGGGATCACAGACATCTAGGCCACGCTAAACAGGGAATTTAGCAGGCCAAAGTCGGAGACACAATCGATTATCAGGTTTAAGGAGATCGCGATGCTTCCAAGTGAGAACCCATGGGATTTGGATCAGAGATTGAAGAGTATGATTCACGAAGCCAACATGACCTTGAAAAATGGGCAACACCACACATGGTTTGTACCGTCACTGACATCGCATCTAAGGACGGTGCTGTCACAACAAAATTTATCCACCTAGGCTGAAGCTTTGGAGATTGCAATGAGACTACACGGAACACCAATACTAGATCCTAGCCTAGGAGTCCAACAAATCCATGTGCAACTACAAAAAATGTGTCTAGAAATGCATAGTTTTAAGCAGGACAGGACAACTCAGCCAGAGGTGTGCGAGGTGGTATGGTGCATAAAATGCAAAGGCGAGGGGCATGATAAGGACCATTGTCCAATCTTCGTGAATTCCTTGGCAAGAGGAGGGTTGATGCCATTAAGACCAGAGGCACAAGCAGCACCAAGCATAGTGCCTGCATTATGGTGTGTGATTTGTCAAATAGGAGGAAAAGATATTTGTCATCTATTGCAGAAGTATACATAGACGTCCCAACAATTGTTATGTAATTTCTACAGGTCAGTAGGCCATGATGAGCGCACCTCTAGAAGTTACGAGCTAATGATGGATTAAACTCATGCCTACAGAGTGCAGGTCGAAACACAAGCCCTCGACCCAAATGCGGGAATGGCATGCACTAGATTTTAGGGGTGTGGATGAGGCCGAGGTGGAATGGGACTGGGAAGGGGTTGCAGACAGCTAATTTGTTACAATTACGAAGGACCGGGGCACTATGCCTGCGATTGTATGAATCCAGTGAGAACATCATGTTTATAATGTACTTAGTTTGATCATGAGGCAGAGGATCGCCCTACACTGATAGTGAGGCTACGTGATAAAGGAGTACTCCAGCCTCCCTTGACTAAGAATTTGAAAATGATGAGGTTTGAGTCACGCGAAGAGGACCCAAATGTAAACATAGTTCTCATAAGCAGTATCAAGACAGGAGATGACAAAGGTAAGAAGCTTGAAGAAAGTTTGTGGGTTCGCAACAAAGGAACCTAAATTTGATTTGGAATGCGTGAAGGAGACATTCATGGAAGCTAAGAAGAGATTCATGGAGGCCTCCACTTTAGGTAGTAAGGATCAACTAGAACCAGTGATGGATCCTTCAATGCTCACTACCTTTCTAGAGACATGTATGAAATTGCTGCGCGACAACAAGGCTGTAAAAGTACTACAAGAACTTATCACTAGGTATGCAAGGTCAGGAGAACCGCGCGTAGTTCGAAAACTTGGAAAGCATGCATTGTGAACAGGAAGGGAAATGAGATTGACTACACAAATCAGAGAGTACAAAATGGATCAAGTAATTATGAATCTCGGATCAGACGCGAATGTACTGGAAAAACAAACATGGGAATGCATGGGTAGGCCAGTGTTGCAATGGTCCCCTATTCAATTACGGATGGCGAACCAACATAAGATCCTACCGATGGGAAGATTGCAAGGGGTAATAGTAGACATCGAAGGTGTGAGAACACTTGAAGATTTCAAGGTGATAGATATTATCAATGAAAACAATCCCTATCCTGCGCTACTAGGAATAGACTAGGCCACTGATATGAATGGAGTCATAAACATGAAGAAGTGCAAATTGAATTTTCAGAAAAAGTCACTATGCGTAGTAGTACCTCAAGATCCTACCGAAGGAGTGTGATACACAGAACCGGTGCATGATGATGATAGTGATGACAATCTTAATTGTATTTATAAGATAACCACGTGAGAGCAAGATTGGGTGAATCCAACAACAAATGGTAGGATTTCATGAGAGCATGAAAGCTCCTGCACATCATATTCAGATGAGGAAACAAAACGATGGCATAACCGGTTACACAAGGTAACCATGCTCTATTGCAACATGATGGTTAGATCACTGCGTTGCATGAAAATAGAGGTAAGGGATTTGCCTATGTATGACAGGTTGACAACGGTGGATGAATTCTTGAGAAAATTTGAAAGCGCAATGCTAGAACAACAGTGGTTCAATGCTTTGAAATGGGCACTGCGCGCGACGCCCACAAGGTGGTGGGGTAAGCATCAGAGAAGCTTTAAAGACTAGTGCGGTTGCAGAAGGATGATGTGCATATGATTTGGGAAACTACAGATGCGGCTAGCAGACAAGTATGACAGATGGGATGATCCACGTACACACCTCTCGAAATAGACCAAGGTCTATGGGGAAGAGCCACAAATTGAATGGGTACATTTGTTTTATCATACCCTAGATGTCATACCCATGAATTGGTATACTGAGACAGAGTTCCGACATGGTATGAGCGAATGGGATACCTTGTGTGAGGGATTTCTGTTAACTTTCATGTTTGAAGATCATTGGTGGGATACTATTGACGATGCGCTATAGGAAGTAAAAGCAACTATCTTCAAAATATCCCAAAGCAAATAGAAGTACTTCAGTTAGAATGGGTGACACAACTGAGCTGCGCCTTGGAGTGTTACAATGTAAATGTTGAGGAGGATGATGAGGACCCACGAAATGTTCACATTCCAGAAACAAAAGGTTGTTGCGAGGTTCGAGGACCATCGATTGAGGATCCCGACATCACTGCACCACTAAAAATGAAGTAGGTAAACATTGGAATGGAGGTGGAGCCAAAGTACACAACACTTGGGGACTACTAGGATGATGCCATGATGGATAAGGTCGCTGAGTTACTCCGCGAATACCAAGACTTGTTCCTGACTAAAATTATGGACTTAAAAGGAATCGTTGGTGACTTAGGGATGATGAAGATCGCCCTGAAACTTGACGTGAAGCTGGTTAAGTAGCAACCTTACCGCTTGAATCCAAAATATAAGGAAAAGGTCCGCGAAGAATTAGAAAAAATGCTTGCAACCGAAATTATTAAGCCAGTGGAAGAATCTAACTAGGTGATTCCTATGGTACTGCAGGAGAAAAAGCAGAAGGGAGAAATAAGAATATGCATGGACCTTAGGAAGCTGAACGACGCCTGTGTACATGATCCATTCCCATCACTGTTCACAGATGAAGTACTGGAAAATGTTGGCAGCCAAGAAGCATACTCGTTCACGGATGGGTTCTCAAGGTACCATCAAATCAATATCATGCTAGACGATAGGAGCAAAAAGACCTTTGCAATCGAATGGGGTTGCTTTCAATACACCATTATGTCTTTTGGATTCAATAACGTGCCAACCATTTTTCGTGCATCGTTGTTGCTGCGTTCAAAGAACACATTCACAAGTTCTTGGAGGTCTATCTGGATGACTGGAGTGTCTTCGGATTAGTTAAGCACCATGTAGCAAGCTTACGCTTGATGTTGGATGCATGCTGATGCCACCAGATTGCACTGAACCTTAAGAAGTGCCCATTCTTCATTCCCTTTGGAAAACTATTGCGACATGTGGTCTACAAACAGGGATTGATGGTCGACCCTGCGAAGATTGTTGTTATTCTAAATTTGGAATCACCACAAAGTGTTAAACAACTATGCACTACCTTGGGACACAAGGGATACTACAAAAAGTTTATCAAAAACTATGCCCAAATCACGATGCCGATGGAAAAATTATTGAAAAAGGATGTTACATTTTGCTGGAATGATGATTGTATGAAAATTTTGGACATCCTGAAAGTGAAATTATCCTTCGCTTCAATCCTGGTCTTCCCAAAATGGGATGTGGAGTTTCATGTCCATGTTGATGCGTTGTGTATCATGCTAGGAGCAGTGCTCACACAGGAGGGTGGGGAAGGCTTAGATCACCCTATCATGTTTGCAAGTCAAAGTTTAGCCAAAGTAGAGAAGAACTATTCCACCATCAAGTGCGAGGGGTTGGCGATGGTGTACATGCTCGAAAAATATCGACACTATTTACTCGGAGGACATTTCAAGATGTATACCGACCATTCCATGCTGAGATACCTAGTCAACAAGCCTGTGTTGGGGGGGCGCATATGCAGGTGGCTCTTATTGTTCCAAGAATATGATTTTGAGGTCATAATAAAGCTAGGATGCTTGAACGCAAGACCAGATCACTTGTCGTGAATTGAGATGGGCAGGAAACCAACTAATTTAGAGGAGGGACTACCTGATACACAACTCTTTGCGGTGTGCATCACAGACGGGCACTTAGAATATATAATCCATTCTTTGACAACATGTACTTTGCCGAAGGAATACTCTGTTAAACATAAGAAGGAATTGGTGGTGCGCGCGGTGGATTTTTCTGTCATCATGGGGCACCTATACAAAATGGGAAATATTGACATATTGTGAAGATACGTACTTGAATTCGAACGAAGTCAGATCCTCGCAGAAGCACATGGGGGTGTTGTAGGAGGACACTATGCATGACGCACAATCACACAAAAGATTCTTCGTGTAGGGTTATGGTGGCCAACCCTACACTAGGATTCAAAAGTACATTGTAAGGCCTATGATATATGTCAAAGGACTGGAAAACCAATGTGGAGGTACGAGATGCCGTTAAATCCACAAATGACACTGCAGCCTTTTGAAAAATGGGCAATCAAATTTGTGGGACTGAACAAACCTCACAGAAAGACAGGCACACGCTACATCATCACCGTGATGAAGTACTTGACATGATGGGTAGAAGCGCAATTGATCAAAGATTGCACGACTGCTATGGCTATGAAATTTTTGTTCAAAAATGTGTTGACCCGATTTGGCTGTCCGAAAATCTTAATGAGTGATTGCAGAACACATTTCCTGAATGAAACCATCAACATGCTCATAGAAGAGTTCCAGGTGTATCATTAGAAAAGTACACCATACCACCCACAAGCTAATGGGACAGTAGAGGCATTCAACAAAATACTGGAGACTACGCTGACCAAAGTGTGCAATGCGCAGCGAAATGATTGGGACCTGCACATACTTGCCGTGCTATGGGCTTAGGTGACAACATGGAAGAAACTGATGGGATAGACACTTTTCTAGTTAGTTTATGGCTTGGAAGTTGTCATGCTGATCAAATATATCATACCTAGTATGTGAATAACAACACTCACAGGGATGACAGACCGCGAAGCTACAGAGGTAAGGCTCGCACAATTAGAAGAACTCGACGAAGAACAATTTTTAGCTGGATTTCATCAATAGGTACAAAGGCATCGTGAAAAATCCTGACATGACTACCATATCAAGTTGTGCACCTTCAAGATAAACCACTTAGTGCTGCTGTATGACAATAAGTTTGAAAAAATTCTGGGAAATTTCAAAATGCACTGGTTGGGACTGTACATGGTTAAGGAGGTCACAGATGGAGGTGTGATCTAGCTAGTCAAACTAAATGGAGAACCCTTCCCAGGCAAAGTAAACGACAGCCGCTTGAAGCCCTACACGGGTGGGCTGACTATCTGACTAATTGGCCGAAGCATAGTCTTTATGACCCAAGGAGCTGGACAAGGGTGCGGGACTATAAATATATGCAGTGGATGCTGGTACAGATGTAAGGACACAATTCAAACATGGAGGAATGAATGCAGCAAGTTCAACAAGTAGCAGCTTAGTGCATTGCAAACATCAGCACCATACAAGAATAGTCGGAGGGACTCCCTGCCAAGATTTCTGTGTCGACAAAGTGACTTGAGAGCGAGTCACGATGTTTGTGTTGGGGGGCTATTGGGCATGGAATCCACCCACAACATGTTTTGGGGCTTAAAGCCCCAGTTTTGAGTAATATTATTGTAAAGATCTGCGAATTGCGGGTGCGGAGCGCGAATTGTTTGTTAGAGTCATAGGGTTGTTCACCCTAAGTTTTGAATGTAGTGTCAGCCTAATTGTATAAATAGAGCGAGGCTCTAAGTTGTAAAGAAGTTATTTAACCAACGGATGGAGTCTGAAAGATAGCGAGCATAGAGAAAGAGTCTAAGTATCTTGGGTCGTAGTAGTAGGAAGAGGCTCTGCAACTGAGTGTGCAGAGGCCTAGTAGAGTCCGTAGTTGAGTGCACGGACCCCTGCAGTTGAGTGTGCAGGAAGGAGTCGAGTCTATAACCAAGGAAGAAGAATAATAAAGAGAAGTTTTATCTGAATTCCGTGTATCTATTCTTGTGTTATTACTTGTTTGATATCAATTGCAATTATACTATTTATCTACTACGTGCTTTTGTATGAATGAAAGCATACATATAAGCTAAGTTAATCAACTAATATCAGGTTACCAGTAAGGATTTTGGTAATAACACTGTTCGCCCCCCGAGTAGGGCTACAGGAAGGCATCATCACAGGTTGTGAGGTACTGATAACTGCGCGTAGCGACGTGCACGTAGGTTAAAACCGTGGACCTCTTGGAACCCATAAGACATCCCCAGGGTGTGGAAACCTGGTTCTATCACCCTCCCATACTACTTCGGGTGAGACCTCAATCCATGCTCCACAAACTGTTGCAAAAAGGGCCAGTTGTACCAGGATTTGTTTGGCTAAATCATCTCCAAACCTGGGTCAGGCCCCAACAAGCCAACACAAGAAATCTACCTCTCTTTTTTGTAGTTGAAATTATTTTTCACTTGAATGTTGGAACAAAAGTATTAACAAAACTATCAAGGGATGATCATCAATTATCATTCCAAAATAATGTTTTTCAAATATGTAAAAATCTTCATAATTTTATAGAAAAATTTCTATAATAGAAATAGAAAATATTTTGATGTTTCATGCCAAGTGTAATAAAAATGCATGAAAACATATATGTCTCCATTATATTGAACTAAATTTTAGTCATTCTTCTATTCTATTCCCAATAAGAGTTCAAATCTTGAAGTTGAGATTTTTTTTGGACAGAGTTGCTTTTTTACAAACCATTCCATAACATTGTATTAGATGTAGACTTTTCAAGTGAAATAATGATTGAAACTTTGTGGAATTTTAGATATCATAGATGACATGTTTCTTAGGTACCTTTTTCATCTAAAAATGATAAAGAAAATTATGACTCCCTCAAACAAGAAGTTGATGTTGAAGAATATTCTAAAGAACGATGACTTGTGTCAAATAATTTTTCCAAATAGAGTCAATGTTTCATACTTTCCAATATTTTTTGAAGTGACTTTGATAAATATTTTAATTGGGAACAAACTATGTTTTTAGGTGGTGTTGCAAAGAAAAATTTTAATTTTATAAGAAATTCCAATCCAAGGGTGTTGTTTCTAATAATTTATATGGGAATAATTTTTTGTCAACATGTTCATTTTTAGAAATAAATTACTTGCTTTTGAGATGATTTTATGCCATCCAATTGAATATAAAAATTCCAATCTTCATAAAGTGATTATTCAAGGAATAGTTTGCATTGGAAAGTGATTGTGAAGCTCTTTCTAATTTGGTAGTTATTGATATTAGGATATTTCTTTTGATTACTTCAATTGGTATTGATTTGTTTAACATACATGCAAAAAAAATACACTATGCTTTCAAGTTTCCTCTTAAATGTATGGAACAAATGCATGGCCATTCTCCGTAAATATTTCATGAAGAAATTCAACACATATTGGATATATTTTCTTTGAAAAAATGAGCTTTATAGGTCCAATGTTATTCATATAGATAGATTCTCATTTACCAGAAGGAGATCTCCAAATAACAAATATAAACCTTTTAGTTGTAGATTCATCATTATTGTGGGTGAAATTGGTCAATTACCTCATGTAAGAGATAAACCTTTGTATGCAAGTAATATAGGGGGGAATGTCTTGTGGAAAAATTTCAACATTGTTTTCTCTTTTGATACAATATGCCACTAGCAAGGAAATGATCTAAAACAATCATGTTTATGAATTTTTTTAACTAATGTGAAGAACGAAATTCCCTTTAATGATGATTAGGATATTCCCATGTTATATATTGATATGAGATTGCCTCCTACATAAAAAATGTTCTTTCATTCAATAATGTAATTGCTTCCACTAAATAATTTGGTCACCTTGCATAACAGGAAGATGCTAAATCATTGAATTTTGCAATTGTAAGACATGTTGTAGAGCATACAAAATGAAAATAAATTGTTGGCATTGATTATGATAAATTGGAATATTAAATCCTATTATGTTTTGGCCAACATGTCATCTCAACTAAGTAGGGAGCTTAAAAAATCCTTCATCACCAAACAAAAAAGAATTCCTGAGAGAGCTAACGTTGTGTCACTAGGCTATAAAACCCAAGGTATGCTGGTTAGTGCACTAACTTAATGGCCACCCACAAATTTGGTTCTAATTCGATCACATACCATTCAAGGGCCAACTACTTCTCCCATGTTTGGCAAAGGTACCATAGTGACCAAGCTTAGGTAAATTTCCTACCTTATAGGTGATTGCTGCAGGAAGCAATGGTGCCTAAATCAAATTTTGGTGCTCGCTAGTACCTTCCTTGGTCTCCATCATTATAACTGGTTTTCACCGAGTATGTGAATAACATCCAGCTGGTGGGCTTGAGCCCTCGTCGGTGATGGCTTGCAGAAAGGTTCTAATGACTTGCATTGAGTGGATAGGATGCATAGGGGAAAATTTTCTTTTCCTGTTGCATGGATGTGTGGATTTCAAAGTACCTAACACTTTTTTATAGAAACTTTATTTCATTTCTTGCATAAGTTTTTCTTGTCATCTTAAATAAACACGTGTATTTAATAAGGAAAACAAATTGCACCTTCCTGACATCTTCCCACACTTATTTTAACAGTCATCATTTCAAAACTTGGCCAAAAACATCGGTCCTGAAGAAAGTATTCCTCCCATTGAAGGGGGAATTCTCCTCTTACAACTCACAAAATTTTATCCACACACACACCCTCTTAGTCATTGATAGTCATATCTTCTTTACTCGAAGAATTACCTCTTCGATTTGTTCAAGGGAATCCACCTCAATCACCTTCTACTATTAAATAATTATGATTCAATCACTTTTATATTTTGTATTCAATTATGTGGGGATGGATTTGATTAACCATATGAGGAACAACATGCACCCTATCAAGCAGGTCAACCACTAGAGGAATAATATTTTCCCTATCAAGTTGATCAACCACCAAAAGAACATGTTGTTCCCTTTCAAGTTGATAGGATAACAAGGAGCTACAATGGTTTGAGAAGGGGTGGAAAGTTTGAAAAAAAATTGGATGCAAGAACAAGAGAGGACCTTAGGGAGACTATCCGTGATCTGAACATCATTTGATAGTATTTTGAGAAACATTTAGTTGTTACACAAACTCATATATTTCATGGGTTTATCAAACATAAGAAACTAAAACATGCCACAAAAATTTTGGGTATCCAAGATGCTAAAATCAGGAAGACACACATGAATGTCACTGGAAATATATCTAAGTCATTCTCTATGTTTGGAAAATCAAGAAAACCTGATGTTCAAGTTGCTCATCAAGAAATTACAACTGCTATTGTTGTACTAAGTACATCAAGACAATAAATGTTAAAAACAATGTCGAAATTACTCCATGTCTTGAGAAAAACATTTCACAAGTATAAAAAATTTAGGGCTCAATTAAATGAAAATGATGAAGCTACTTGTTGGGCTCTTATCACCAAGAAACCCTACCAAGATAGGCTTACAATAGGAATCAAACCAGTTGTGGTATACTTTTGGGAGAGCCATTATCATGCTATACCAAATAAAAAGCATGTTGTGTGACATTGCCTATCTAAACGGGAGTATGTAGATCATGCTAAGCACGTCGTAGAAATGAAAAAAGTTTCAGTTTTCAACCAATTTTAAGAAAGAAATCCCCTTGTAAATATGTCCATAACCATGTTTCAGAAATTGAAACCATGGTTTATGAGGCCTGATACAAACCATGACAAGTGTTTTTTCTGATATCACATTCAATTCAAACTATATTAAAACACGTTTAAGGAATTTTGCAAGAATAATTAGCATGGTGACCCTCTTCCCACAGTGCATGATTTTTTCATCAATATTGTGCAGAAGGGATCCATATGAGTTGTTTTATAAGAAAATATGTATAGGTGGGAGAAGATGCATTGAAAGTGGTAATTTGGCATTATTCCATAGGAACTTTCCTATTGATCCAAACCAGTTTGAGATGTTAGATGTCATGGTCACATGGAAACAATATGAGTATGTTGTGCTAAATCAATCATATTATTCAACCTTGGAACCTAGGAGGATCAACTATGTTGAGGATGATATTCCTATTTTAGAATTCATGGGGAAGTTTCAGAACTAGATCTAGAAATATGTTAAACACTCGCACAAGTCCAGGTGACAAGCTTATGAATTTAGGAATTCTCACGAGGTATTCTAACTAGGCACAATCTTTTTAGTGGTAGAATTTGCCGAGAATTACACATTTTCTCCTCAGAAAGAGATATAAAGTGAGTAATATCACTCAGAACAAGTGTTGATATTGATACATGTTCTATACAGACATGCACAATTGAATGTTGATGGTAGGGATAACACTAATGAGTCACGTGATGTGATTAAAGAGTATCACATCTACATTGATGATGACTGTGAGCATGGCACAGTTTTCATGTAACATTTTTTTTCCTGATTTATGAATCATTAAAAAATAATGACATATCATTCAAAAAACATTGGATTGGGTTAGATGGTTGTGCAGGGTAGTTCAAGTTAGCATGCAATTTTTATTGGTTGAATTGACTACGCAAGGAAACAAAGATTAACATGCTTGCAACTTTTTTGAAATGGTACATGGAAAGGGAGAGCATGATGGTGTAGGTGCTTGTGTGAAATGAGCACTTAGGGGGTACCAAATGAGCCATGATGCAGAACAACTCAAATCATTAGTTGAGATGGTCAAATAGTGCAAATCTGATTTAGGACATGAAGGTCACAAACAAATTAGGCTTGTGCATAGCTTCTTCTGGAATGTTGAACTTGGTGATGTGAATAAATACATTCCTTGGTATTATAAAACTAAAGAAGGAACAAGGGAATTACACTTATTGAATATTAAAGACACGGGGGAGTATAGTCCATCGATATAATAAAATTCACATGTTTTTGTGAGTTTTGCATTGGTGTAGATGGATGTAGACTTGATCAATGTGAAAAGCATGGGTACATGAAAGAATGGAAATATGTCTCTCTTAATCCAAAGGAACCTCATCCAATTACGATGTGGAAAGATATGCATGTTGAAGAGGTCAACATTTCACTTGATCATGATCAAGTCTCTCATGTTGTAAGGGAAGGTATGCAACACCCATCATTGATTGTTCCATCTATAAACTATAATCTTAAATGTATAACTAGTTAATATTTTGTATTTTGGGCACAAACAATATATTTGTTGTCATTGCCCCCTAAAAAAAAAGAGAACATGGGTTACTATTTGATGTGATGTAGATAGGTAAAAAGCATGTTGGTCCAACTGCATGAAAATGGACAATTCATGTACCAAATTGGTGACATGGTTGTGATGGGTCAGTTTTTTGAAAATAAAAAATAGGGTGGTCACATTATTTATAGATATTTTATGCTTGAATATATATCTTTCAATACAATCATCTAGTCATAACATCTTGGATCAATCTCATAGAAATGAAAATGAAGGTATGTGAACCAAGGGGATGGAAGATGACCAAATCTGAACATGAACGTATTATGGAGACTTGCATTCCTATCACCCATTGGCCATATGAGTAGATGATGTAAATGGAAAGCCTTGAAGCCGACTCTATAACAGGAAAGTGTAATCTAATTTAGAACAAGAGATCCACATATGAATTTTGTAATTTAGAAATGTGATTGAATACTTTTATAATTTTGTAATTTTGATTGTGACAATATAATTGAAGTAATAGAATACTTTTATCCCTTTTAAGTGTCATTTAGAAATTTGTTATCTCTTCAAGTGAATATAAGTAAGGAAAATATTTTAGATGTTGCTTACTACTTTTCTCCTCTTCAACCTTCAATATGTATAATTCCATACATAAGAACATGATGCTTAGGGTTTTAACAATTGAAATGGGAACCCTTGCATGTCTTTATCAAACATATATTTAATCAATCCATTTTGGATATATTTATTTCAAAGTGATATCTTTTATTCATGATGGAAGTGATATCATAGTTGTAACAACCCTCGTTAAAAGTCCATGTAAATATAAAAATATAAGAGCATAGTCATGGGACACATATTACAAGCTGAATGTTGGGAAAAACATCCTAGTGGGTGTTCATTTCGGTTATTACAGCGAAAGGAAATTGACAAAGGAAATGGCAAAGGCGTTGGAAAGGAAAATTTTCATTTTTGGCACATTTATTTATGAAAATAATGGAAATTAGGAGAAATGGAAGGTGAAAGGTCACAGGTTGCATGTGAGGAGGAAAATGAAGGAAAATAATGGAAATTGAAGAAAATATAGGTCTCATTAATAAAAAGGCTTCTGAGGATCAATTCAAGGAATTTTGTCAGTTTAGTTTTGGAGCTCTCTCATTATTCTTTTTCTCTCACTCTTGGACACCTAGAGTTTTCTTGGAGAATTTCAGCATTGGATCAAGAAAAGGCAAAGGAGGTAAAGATGAAATAGATATCAACCAAGGAAGAGCAGGATCAAGTAGCTATAGTAGGATTCTTTTGCAAGTATCGATTTGCATGTGTGGTTTCTTTGCTATCATGGCATGGGTTTTTCCAGGTGTGACTATGTTTTCAACCTAGCCTTACCATTTACGGAGAGCCATGGTGTGATGGGGTTCCCATGTTTTGGCTAAGTAGGATTACCGGATGGATTCAAAGCTGAGTGAGGTTGATATCTAAATAAAAGAGCACATGTCCTAGTAACCCTTGAACTAGACTGTGGGTTGCGGTAAAGATGGATTTTTTTGTTGCCTTGATGGGCCTAGGAATCCTCGATCAGTAAATGGTGGAATATACGGTAAAGCCTAGAGGTGGGTGCTCTCCATCATGTCTAGTAATCCTAGGATGGGATATATGGTAAATTCTGGAGAGTGAAGTCTCGGTTTAGGGCCTAGTGATCGAGTGTGGATTGCGGTAAAGCCTAAGAGACTAGGAGACATGAAAATTCATCATGCTCAAGGTGGAGAAATTTAGTGGAATCCATGCTTGTTTTGGCTTAGTGATCTGGTGGAGATCAAGGTAAAGCCTATTAGTACATGTTCATTGTTTTTGCCTAGTGATCTAGTGTGGATTGCAGTAAATCCTGGTTTCTATTAATGAGGGTGAGGTGGTTTAGCCTCATGATGCCCTAGTTGGTTCTTTTGGTTTGAGTCCCCATTCATGCTTGGAATATGGCACGAGGGTAATTGGATGAAGAGAGATTTGTCTCAACCAATATATGGTTGGGTGGAACATGGTAGTCCCATACCAGGTTGGATTTTGCATTCATTAATAAGAGTTTTTTTCCTTGGTATCTTATGTGTACATGTACTGGTTTATATGTGGATTCTATGGCTAATGTACACTTGATATTTCTGTTGTTATTATGCTAGTTATAAGCATGTAGTATGACAATGATGATGTATGTCTCTCCTCATGTTTTGATTTGTAAATGAATGAACAATGTATCTAGGAACTAATAGATGATAATGAAGCTAATGATATAAGGGAACAATGCTTATTAAGGATTCTCAGATAAGTATGAGACCACTATGCTCAAATTTGTTGTTTAAACATGTAGATTACATATTTGACACATGTTTGACAAAATTCTTGTCATGGCTAGTAGGGGTCCACTCTAGTCCTTGTTGATGTTTTTACAAATGTATCTTTGTTCCATTGTGAAATTTCATTTCTGAAGGTGTCATTGAGTTCTAGGCAGTGACCTGGGCTTTGGGCTTGAAATAGTGGCAAAAATCTCGGTGATGTAGGAACAATGCTAGGTAAAATAGTCCCCAAACGCACCCATTCCCTTGCTGTGGGAGCATCTAGAGTCTTCCAGATGCACCCTTGTCCATATCAAGGGATCATCTAGGGTTTTGATGCACTAAAACTTTAGTTGGTCTCAGGGGCTAGTTACCTGAGTGGTTGGGATGGCTCTTGGGAGTTTATTGTCGATGTGGAAGGTCTTTGTGATGTGTTCAACTAGTTCCACTTCCTTAACTGACACATAGGGAGTCAAATCATACCATAGTAATTTCTCATCACATGTTTACCCTGGTTGGTCAGTTACTTGGGTAGATGTAGGAGGAGGGTGTTACAGAGTGGTATCAGAGTGAGTTGCATTCTTTTTGGGTGGTTTATGGTTCCCGTTCTCCTTGTGGGATATCTGATACCACAAAGTGGTATCAGGGCGGGCTTCATTCTCTTTGGGTGGTGTCTAGTTTTCATTCTTTTTGGGTGATATTTGATACCATAAAGTAGTATCAGAGCATTGTTCAACCATTGGACTAGATGGGAGGAATGTGTTTGTCATGCATGCATGTCAATTTCATATGTGTTCTTTATGTTTGTAGACTATGTGCGTTTTTGTTGTGTCGCCATGTGGAAGTTGATGATGTTGTTGATGGGATGCGTTTGTCATGAATGCATGTCAGTTGTATATGCATTTGTTATGCATGCCAGTGTCCATATGTTGTTATGCGTGCATTTTCATGGTTATGTTTATGCATGTATGGTAGGTAATACATGCATTTTGAAGTCATTGTATACAATTAAGTCATCATGATGTTATTGGTATGTTATGATGCTAATGATTTGGTTAAGATAAATCAGGATATGTACACCATCAAAGTGAAGTTGCAGCATTGGACCTCGAGGCAAGAGCATGTCATCATACATGTTTGTATGTTGGGCATGTAAGTAGGTAGGTTAAGGATTTTTATATGAATTATGGTTATGTGAATGCATTTAATTCTATTGATGTTATTATTACATACATGATAGTTGATTAGTGTAGTCATATGCAAATGTGTTAGATAGTGATGAATGTTGAGTTGTGTTATATTCTTTCCATGACTAGCCCACGTAGTTAATTGGGGGGTTAGACGGGGGGCGGAGCCCCCCCTTCATTGCGCCAATTGTGTAGTTTGGGGGGGGGGTCACAGGGGGTTTGAGGCGTACCCGTAACCCCACTTTATGGGGTCCAGGGTAGCGGCCCAAAAAATTTTGGTTTTGGACCCTATGTTAAGTTGGGCAGACCCACCTATGGTTTTGTGCATGATTTTCACACATGTTTTTTGGATGTGATGGTTTTCAATCCATGGTATTGGATGGGATGGTTTTTGGTCCACGACATTGGGTGCTTCGGCATGTATAAATATGTATTATAACATTGAAAGGAATATAATGAAAAAATCAAGCTGGTAGTCCCGGTCTTTGGGATCGAGGGGAAAATCTCTGTGTATATGTGTTTTATGTGTTATGCTCTCGCATTGTTTATTTTATGTGTTTTAGAATTTGTATGGAGGTAATTTCTGCATGGGGTTAAAACCTACATTTGGTATCGGAGCAGTTTTGTCTTCAAGGGGATGCCTTTGTTGCTAAGGGGTTTCATTCGAGCTTGTGGTAGACCCTGTTCAGTGGGAGATCTGTGAGATCAATTCTAGTAGTGAAAGAAGATGGCAAGAAATGGAAAGATAGAGATCGAGAAATTTAATGGTCAGAGTTTTGAGCTATGGAAAATCAAGATGGAGGATTTGTTGGTGGATAAAGATTAGTGGATCGTGGTAGATCTGGTGACTAAACCAATGGGAGTGTTCGATGAAGAATGGAAGAAGTTGGATCGGAAGGCAAAGAGAACAATACGATTGTGTGTCTTAGATTCAGTATTGCTGAATGTATCAGGGGAAGCTACGACAAAGGCTTTGTTGGA
Source organism: Pinus taeda (assembly GCA_000404065.3). Taxonomy (NCBI): domain Eukaryota; kingdom Viridiplantae; phylum Streptophyta; class Pinopsida; order Pinales; family Pinaceae; genus Pinus; species Pinus taeda. Next base: position 175,779 of record APFE031286658.1, read on the forward strand.
CAAGTTAGGGACTTTGTACCAATCTAAGTCTCTAGTGAATAAACTATTCCTGCGGAAAAAGCTATATAACCTAAGGATGAAAGATGGAGAATCGGTGATAGAGCATCTGAATGCATTTAATACTGTGGTAAGTCAGTTAGCATCTGTTGATATTAAAATTTCAGATGAAGATAAGTGCATTAGTTTGTTGTGTCTCTACCAGATTTGTGGATTAGTCTGGTATTGCATATAGGTGAAATGCAACTGCCTATAGTTTGATGAAATAGTCTCAACCTTGCTGACGGAGGAGATTGGAAGGAAAAATTGAGAGTAGAAGGTGATGCCTTTCTGTACGAGATGGTCCCAGAATAGAAACATAGTCATTGAGTGGGTATTTCAATCTCTAGGAAAATCTATAAAGGTGTTGTGCTGATGCGGAAGGAGGCCCCCTTTCAAAGGGACTGTTAATCTAAAGCTCCTAACAAAGGAAAGGGATTGATGAGGCTCCTCTGTAGAGGCGAAACCACCTTAGATAGGTGGGGATGTGTACTTGGCTTTTCAAGTACACATGTAGATCATGAGGCAATGGTTGATTGACTCAGGTGCATCCTTTCACTTCACTCCCCATAGAGAGTGGTTTTGCGAGTATGAGGAATATGATGGTGGTGATGTCTTCTTAGGGGATGATAGGAATGCTAGAATCATTGGTCGTGGAAAAGTTAAAGTTGAAGTTGCAAGATGGAGGGTTAGAACACTTCTGGGGTTCTGCATATTATTGCATTGGATAGAAATATGATTTCAGTAAGTAAGCTGGATGATGCAGGTGTAAAAACAATGTTCGAGAAGGATACTTGCAAAATGGTTCAGGGAGCACTGGTATTGATGCGGGGAGTTCGAATTGGAACTCTGTACAAGCTGCAAGGTAGCACTGTTATTGATGGGTGCAACAGTCCTGTGGTTCTTGAAAGTGGATCAGAAAATCTAGTGGTCTCTGGAGAGAAGACCATGTTGTGGCATCAAAGAATTGGACATATTGTAGAGAAGGGCCTTCAAATACTTCATGGTAAAGGTATGGTATAAGTTATGAGTAATAGCTCTCTGGATTTTGATTTCCATGAAAATTGTGTATATGGGAAGCAAAATCGAGTGAGTTTCCCCTCTGGTAGTAAGAGGACGAAATAGATATTAGAACTTCTACACAATGATGTGTTTGGACTTGTGAAGGTTCCATCACTAGGTAAGTCTGTGTACTATGTATCATTTATAGATGACTTCTCAAGGAATACATGGATATATTTCCTTAAGAGGAAATATGAAGCCTTTGACAAGTTTAAATAATTTAAGGCTCTTGTGGAAAATCAGACAGAGAAGAAGATAAAGGTGTTGAGGACAGATAATGGTGGAGATTTTTGCAGCAAGGAATTTGAAGAATTTTTTAAGAAGTGTGGTATAGCATGACAGAAGGCTACTCCATATACACCTCAGCAAAATGGATTTGCAAAAGGAATTAATAAAACGATGATGGAAAGGGCAAGAAGCATGCTCAGTGGTGCCGAATTAGGACAAGAATTATGGGCAAAGGCAGTGGATATTGCATGTTACCTGGTCAACAGGTCACCTTCATCAGCGTTGGAGGATAAGACTCCACAAGAGGTATGGACTGGTGAGAAACCCTCTCTTTCACATCTGAGGGTATTTGGTGACACATATGTACATGTTCCAAAGGAGAAATGAAACAAGTTGGATAGTAAATGTGAAAAGTGCATATTTATTGGGTATAAGGATGGTTTAAAGGGTTATAAGCTTTGGAACCCAATCACGCAGAAGGTTGTGTACAACCAATATGTGGTGTTTAGAGAGGTAAAAGATGTTATTAAACATGAAGTCCAACCAAAGGAACCTAAGAAGCTAGAGTTTGAGCTTAAGGAGGAAGAATCAGACTCTACAGCAGAGGAGGAATCAGAAGATGAAGAGACAAAAACTCTGGGTGTGAGAAGATCAGTTTGAGAAAGAAGGCAACCAGAAAGGTATAGTCCATATATTTTCTATTCAAATTTTGCTTTATCTATTATTGATGATAATCCTAGAACTATGAAGGAAGCAATAGATTCTGAGGGTGGCAAACTCTGGAAAGAGGCCATGGTTGATGAAATGACATCTTTGCACAAAAATGAGGCTTGGGATCTAGTGGAGTTGCTAGTTGGAGGGAAACCCATTGGCAGCAAATGGGTGTTCAAAAAGAAGACAAATGCAGAAGGAAAAGTGGAGAAATACAAAGCTTGGTTGGTAGCAAAAGGTTATTCCTAGGTGTTGGGAATTGATTTTGGTGATATTTTTTCTCTTGCTGCCAAGGTAAATTATATTAGATTACTTTCATTTGTTGTTGTTTCTTTTGATTTTGAGGTAGAATAGATGGATGTGAAGACAACATTTTTTTCACGGGGATCTGGAAGAGGAGATCTACATGAAGCAACCTGAAGGCGTTGCGGTGAAGGGTAAGAAAGAACTAGTATGTAAGTTAAAGAAGTCTCTGTATGAGTTAAAATAGTCACCAAGGATGTGGTATCAGAAATTTGATACATTTATACGGGGACTTGGCTTCACCAGAAGAAAAGCAGATCACTGCGTGTATTTTGAATTAATTGGTGACCGTGTTACTTATCTGGTCTTGTATGTGGATGATATGTTGCTAGTTGGAAATGACAAAGAAATTATCCAGGATTTGAAGACCCAATTTTCCTCCAAATTTGAAATGAAAGATCTTGGTGTTGCAAATTATATTTTGGGCATGAAAATTAAAAGAGATCAGGCAAAGAGGAAGCTCTGGTTAAACTAGAGGAAATATGTTGAGACAATACTGCAGAGGTTTAATATGCAGGATAGTAAACCGATGAAGGTTCCTATTCCTGTAGGTGTAAAGTTATCTGCTGAATAGTGTGCCAAGACACAAGAAGAGGAAGAGGATATGTCCCGTGTTCCATATGCAAGTGCAATTGGTAGCCTGATATATGCAATGGTCTATACTAGACTAGACATTACACATGTAGTGGGAGTATTGAGCAGGTTTATGTCAAAACTAGGGAAAGAGCATTGGACAACAGTGAAACGAGTTTTTAGGTATTTGTGTGGTACTAGTGATTATAGCCTATGCTACCAAGGAAGACCAAGATTGGACAGAGTTTTGGATATCCGTGGCTTTGTTGATGCAGACTGAGCTGGAGATTTGGATCAGAGAATATCTACAAGTGTGTATGTGTTTAATCTATTTGGAGGTGCAGTCAGTTGGATGAGTAAGAAACAATCTATAGTGGCACTATCAACTATAGAGGCAGAATACATGGCAGCCACTCATGCAAGCAAGGAAGAAGTTTGGTTGCAGAGATTGTGTTCAAGTATGGGGTTAGTACAGGAAGCTATAAGGATAGAATGTGACAGCCAAAGTGCAATTTTCTCGGCAAAGAACCCTGCATATCATTCAAAGACAAAGCACATTGATGTTCATAATCACTTTGTGAGGGATATGATAGAAGACAAAAAGGTGTTGCTGGTAAAGGTGCACACTTTGAAGAATACTATAGATGCATTGACAATATCTGTGAGCTCTGAGAAGTTCTCTTGGTGTAGAGAAACAATGGGTGTTACAGGGCTAGATAAATGATTTAGCTCTCTTATGGCCCCCTGTGGAAAGAAAACAACAAGGGGGAGAATGTTGAGTTGTGTTATATTCTTTCCACTATTGGCCCACATAGTTAACGGGGGGGTTAGAGGGGCGGCGGAGCCCCCCCTTTGTTGCACCGATTTTGTAGCAGGGGGGGTCACAGGAGGTTTAAAATGTACCCGTAACCCCACTTTATGGGGTCTGGGGAAGCGCCCTGGAAAATTTTGGTTTTGGACCCTATGTTAGGTTGGGCGGACCCATCTATGGTTTTGTGCATGATTTTCGCACATGTTTTTTGGACGCGATGGTTTTCGCTCCATGGTATTGGATGCTTCGACATGTATAAATATGTATTATAACATTGAAAGGAATATAATGAAAAAATCAAGTTGGTAGTCCTGGTTTTTGGGATCCAGGGGAAAATATTTGTGTATATGTGTTTTATGTGTTATGCTCTCGCATTGTTTATTTTCTGTGTTTTAGAATTTGTATGCAGGTAATTTCTGTACGGGGTTAAAACCTACAATGGATGATAGTAACCTGTGGTTGTATGCATTGCTATTGATGTTTTATGTTAGATAACTTGATGATTATGTTATATGTTGTTGATGAGTATGTTATAGGTTAACTTGTTCTTGTTATATGATAGTTAGCTTGATGATTAGGTTATATGTTGTTGATGAGCATGACATATAACTTGTTGTTGTTATATGCTAGTAACTTGATGATTGGGGTATTACATTAAGATTTTGATGTTATATGTATCATACTAATTTGGATTGGTCTACGCGAATGGTTAGGGTTATGATATTTAGGTATGAATTAATATGTTGTGATATTATGTCATACTAATCTAGACCGTCTCTGCATATGTGATTATTATGTATGAATTATAACTGTCTATGAGTTGATGACGTGAACATGTTATCTAGTGACTATTATGGATATCATGACCTTATTTATGTTTGATTTAACATGTGGTGAAGTTATATCATGCCAATTTGGATTAATTGTGCAAACAAGATAACCTCCCTTGAGATACATTAAGGTATGTGATTGCTTATGTCGTCTACTTTGTGCTTGAATGTTTGATTAATCACATGATATGAGTATGTATTTATAAGATTGCATCAAGAAATGATCTTGTTTTAAGATGGTTTTCCTCACACATATGTGTTGAGATAGCTGACATGTACTTGAGTGTAATAGGTGAATTAGGGGAATTTTGTGGTCTAAAATGGTCCTCCTAAGGAAATTATAAAATAATAGTGGAAATAATAAAATAAAAGTATATTAAATCATCAAATTTTATAGGGGAAAAATAAAAAACTATTTTTTCAACTCATATTTTCAACTTATCTCCCTATGGGCTTACTCAAATTTCAAGCGGAAACACTAGTTCGATGAAAAATTTGATTCCTCATCCAAGGAGTACCCATGTTGTGTAGTTTCTATGGACACTACTATATGAAAAATGAGAAATACATGAAAAATATGATTTTAATCATGTTTTTTCATGTATTTCTCATTTTTCGTGTAGAAGGGTCCATCAAAAATATGCAACATGGGTACTCCTTGGACAAGGAATTAAATTTTACATCCAACAATTACTCCCTCCTGAATTGATCCCCAAAAATATCTTTAATTGAAATGTGATTTATTTACTGTCAGAAAGTGCTAATGCATGATCTAAAAACACCATTAAATACATAAGCATGAAGAATTGTTAAGAAATTTTGTAGCATATTAGAACAACAAACCATGAGAATAAAAGTGATGCAAGAGATTATTGATGGAGTTCGGCTATCTTCAAGCCTATATCTCTAGGCTTTGGTCTTCAACGGGGAGGAATTTATATTAGAAATTAAAAGCCAAAAAATAAATCAAAGCTACATTAAAAAGATCCTCGACTGGTCTAGTTGTGTTCTGTTTGACTTTAGAAATCCGACGCAATTGACGGCTCAGAAAAAGACCTCTTACATCTCTTGGAATAAACCTAAAAAGTTCTACCTCCAAATCTCCAAAGCTACACTAAAACTCTTCTCTGTTTCACAAAATGTCACAACTCCTCCTTTTCATGGCATGACATTACATGTATATATATTGTTGGTGACTAACCCACATATTGCAAACATAGGAATGTATTAATTACATATCACATTGTTATAACCAACTCCATATATAACATATTCGTTATAATCCTTATCACTCCACCACATACAAGATATAACATATAAACTGGGTTTTAATGTTTTGGTGGTGAATTAACCATATGGAAAACCTTTAGATTCACTCCTCCGAACCATATACTCTCAAACATGACATCAAATTTATTATAACCAACATTCGAATATAGCATGTTTCATGTGAGTCAACCTGTGGCATAAATCCTTACAACCACATCGGATATAGTATGTGAATGGTGGGACTGTTGAGTTCATGTTGGAGCGGTGGATCCCCGTGGCATGTAACATTACAACCACCACATGCAAACCATAGCACAAACTTTGTGCACTGTCAATTTATTGTTATCTGGCCCATGGATTGGAGTATAGATTCCACTGGTACTGTGGAAATATGTTACAACAGTTAACTCCAGTGGTAAGTGATGGTTATGTTGTGCAAAGTGTTGACTTCAACGATTTTGCAACCATAGCATGAGATGTGACCGAATACCAACTTCATGGTGATGTTGAACATAACACATGGTTTTAGACTTAGGTTTTATATCTAATAGCTTTTACATAGGTTTTGTTAATAAATCAAATGTGTGATGCCATCACCATGTATAATTACCTTTTAATCCATTCAACCCATTTTTTTACCTTGCAATCAAACTGAAGATGTTGCACCTGTAACCGTAAATGCCGTGTGTTGAGCAGTATAAATGTGATGTGCACTGATCCATCACAAACTTGAACAAGCAATTTCTCATTCATCAACAGTCCAAATGCACTCGTTCAAGTTTTGTTGGAGTTGCTTCTGTGAACTCTACGCAATGGCATTGCTTCCACTCGAATCCAGTAACTTTGAATTTTAGGCTTTTTCTAGATCCTTGATCATCCATTGATCAATTTCAGATCACAAAATTTGAGTAAAACTTAGGGAGATAAGTTGAAAATACAAGTTGCAAAAAGTAGTTTTATTATTTTATTAATTTTTAATATTTTTCTTTTACTCCAAAAATGGTGAATCAGCCCCCATGGTTGACATCATCATCTTGATTCCTATTGGTTCCTATAAAGTTTATTTTGGTTGTACATTTTTCTTAGGAGGCCCATTTTAGACCTTAAAATTCCTCTAATGGACAGTTGTAGCATTATGTCTAACGAATATGAGTTGAATATGGATTATGACATGATTGTTAGTCTTGGTAAAGGTTGATTTCAAATTGTTAGATATGATTGTCTTGATATTTGGAACATGTGATTGACATGTGTGAGAAATTTCAGGGTAACATGCTTGGCATTAGTATGACAAGGTAACTTAACTAGTATGTTGTTATGCTTACTTATGCACTGACAATTATGTGTTTATGGAAGTATGATGCAGGGGATTGCATGGAAAGGAAACTTCCATGAGATTCTAAAGAAGCCTCAAGTTGAGATTTCCCTTGGTGTTGGGTAGCGGAGGCCCCGCATAACATTTTTGGGGCTCAAAGCCGAAAATTTTGGGTAAAAGCATGGTAAAGACTCCACGAAGTGCGTGGAGCGTGAATTATAATGAGTCAAGTCAAAGGGTTGTCCGCCCAAAAAAAATGTAAGAAAATAGAAAGTGAGTCAGCTTGCCCATGGTCTGCAGACCATGGAAATGTATAAATAGAGTAAGGCTCTATGACTAGAAGTCAGTTCTTGTTTTGGATATTAATGTTATGGGTTTATGAAGGCAATTTTCTCTCTGTGTCTGTAAGTTTGGGTCAAGGGCGTGGGAAGATAGATAGAGGCTCTACAGCTGTGTGCATAGAGGCCTAGTAGAGTCCGAGGTTGTGTGCGCAGACCCCTGCAACTAAGTGCACAGGGCGGATCTGGTTGTACTAGAAAGAGGATCAATAAAGATAATAATTTCTAAATCATTGTGTGCTTTATCACGTATCTATCTATTGCTTATGTTCTGAATTTTTTCATATTTATGATTGTGCGCGCTAGTGGTTATTGTTAAATGTTTTCTTAAATACATTAAGAAGTAGATAAGATCGATAATAAATTCATCATTAAGAAAGCACATTTGTGTGGATCTACCCAGAAGCTCGACAACAGTACAGAGTGGCGCAAGGCCAAAGAATGATTCGTGACCCCTCCAGACCACATCAAGTTATCCCAAGGGCATGGAAACTTGGTTCTAGCACCCTCCCCTGCTACCTCGAGTGAGACCTTAGTCCATGCTCCACAGACTGTTGCTAAAAGGGCCAGTAGCTATGAGATTTGTTTGGCTAATAACTCTTTCGAACTTGGGTTAGTGCCCAACAAGCCAACAAATGGTTTCGTTGTGGGGACCGAGATCAGCCTAAGGGATGTCTGATGTTGGAACACTTGAACCCTATGAAGAAAGAACTTGAAGATTGGTTGGATCAGAAGCTTCACGATTTTGTGGTGCAAGAAAATAGAAATCCATGGATATATAAGGAGAGGTGGCTACATTGCTACATGTACATAGAAATCCACGAGATCTTCTTCACGTCCTTCTCAACAGAACTATATAGTGGATCACGAGACTAGCTGACAGTCAAGGAAGGTGCCGACTAGATTAGCCCATCGTGTGGACTCCGGAGTTGGTGTGTAGGCTGGAAGAAGCTGAAGATAAAATCACATGGGTAGTAGATCATTGGTTGGATCAAATAATAGGAGGGTTTATCACCAAATTCACGATTGACACAACTGTGAATTACAGCGAAGCAGAAAGGCACTTTCTCCAAGGACTGTGGGGTAAGTACATCAAATCACTGAATACTTGGATTAAAATGTTGTTATGTGAGAAACAGGTGATGCACATCCTTTGATGTCTGGGGTAACGCAGAGCAGAAGAGGCTACTGAGGGACTGAAGGATTAGAGAAGAATCCTCTGATTTCCATTTCGCGAGAAATTGAGGAGGAGCTTGTAGGGTTCTCTCCAAGAAGCACAGTCCAATTGATAAAGCAGCGCATTCCACTGGTGCGACCACCATCCATGCCATCCGCCACTTCACTTGCATCAAACCCATCTTCGCCTACCCCACGTCTGCCAGCACTGAGGGTTGGAATGGCGAGTGTGATTAAGTTGCTAGTATTTAGGGGCATAGGAAATGAGGAACCAGATTAGTTTTGGTTTGTGGTAAAGGCTGTATGGGAAGTACAAGACGTGACAGATGATAATATCAAAAGGGCTACTCTGGTAAGCACACTATAGGATCGTGCGCTGACGTGGTATATAAATTACTCTAGTGATCACCCAAATGCAGGAATAACGGTGATCCAAGATGCATTGAACAAAGAATTTAGCTGGCCAAAATCAGAGATGCGGTCGATCAACAGGTTCAAGGAGATCCCAATGCTACTTGGTGAGACCCTGTGGGATCTGGATTAAAGATTGAAAAGTACAATCCGCGAGGCTAACATGATGTTGACAGATGGCAACATTGTGCATGGTTTGTGGCGTCTTTGACACGACATCTGAGGAAGACACTGTCACAACAAAATATCTCAACCCAAGCTGAAGCATTAGAGACAACAATGAGATTGCATGAAACTCCAATGCAGGATTCAGGGTTGGGAGTTGAGTAAATCCACATGAAACTAGAAAACCTATGGTTAGAAATGCAAAGTTTGAAGTAAGAAAGGGCACCCAGACAGGAGGCACTTACAAAAGTGGGGTGTATCAAATGCAAGGGTCAAGGCCACAACAAAGATCACTGCCTCGTATTCACGAACTATCTAGCGGGAGAGGGACTGATGCCACTAAGGCTGGAGGTACAAGTAGGGCCAAGTGCAACGCCCACACTAGGGTATGCAATTTGTCAAGTAGGAGGGAAGCACACAACATACAATTGTCACCTGTTGCAGAGGTATACCTAGACTCTGCAGCAACTGTTCTGTAACTTCCATAGATCAGTGGGTCACGACAAGCGAACATGTCAAGGCTATGAGCTAATGATGGAGAGGACCCCAGCCTATCGAATGTAGACTAAGGCGCAGGGTTTCGACCCAGCCATAGGGCCACGTGGTGGATTCCAAGGGCATGGGCGAGGGAGAGGAGGAATGGGGCCTGGACGAGGGCGCAGACAATTGATCTGTTATAATTGTGGAGGGCACTATGCTTGCGACTGTACTAACCTGACGAGAATATCTTGTCCATACTGTGAGCAGTTTGACCATGAAATGGTGGATTGTCTAACGTTGATTGCCAAAATGCATGAAAAGGGGGTACTATAGCCTATGCCAACTCAAAATGTCCAAATGATGAGATCTGAACCATGTGAAGAGGACCCCAGTGTAAACATGGTACGAAGAAGCGGCGCAACCACGGGAGGAGATGTGAGGAAACAACCTGGAGAAGATGGGAAGGGTCGTGATGCTCCTACAAAGGAACCTAACTTTGTGGTGGAACAGGTGAAGGGGACATCTAAGGAAGCTCTTCTAAGCTTCACAAAAGTCTCTACTCTAGGTAGTAGGGATCCAACTAAGCTGAGAATGGATCCCTCTATGCTTACTACCTTTTTAGAGACATGTATGAAGCCGCTCCATGACAATAAGGAAGTTAAAGGACTGTAGGAGCTGATCACTAGGTGCACAAGATCAGGGGAGCCACACGCAGTCTGGAAACTAGGAAAACATACTCTGCGCACTCGGCAGGAGATGCGAATGATAGTGTAAATCAGTGAGTATGAGATGGATCAGGTCATCCTGGATTTGGGGTTGAATGCAAATGTGTTTCTTAAGCAAATGTGGGAATGCATGGGCAAGCCCACACTACAGTGTTCTCCTATTCAACTACGAATGGCCAACCAACAAAATATCTTACTGATGGGAAGATTACAAGGGGTGACAATGGACAATGAAGGCGTAAGTATGTAGATAGACTTTGAGGTAATAGAAATTGTCGATGATAGTAATCCATACCTTACATTGCTAGGAATAGATTGGGCCACGGACATGAATGGGGTCATCAACTTGAAAAGACAAAAGATGACATTCGAGAAAAAGTCACTCCGTGTTATAGTTCTGCTAGACCCAGCTGAAGGAGCGTGCTACACCAAACCGGTGCACGATGAGGACAGTGACAATGAACTGGACTACATCTACTAGATAACAGTGCAAGACTAGGATTGGGTGCATCCCATAGTGGACGGGAGAATCTCATGGGAGTGTGATAGTTCATGCACCTCAGATTTAGATAAAGAGATCAAATGATTGCAGAACTGATTGCATGAAGTCACAACCCTCAACTGTAACATGATGATAAGATCACTATGACGTGTGAAAACCGAGGTACGACAACAACCAACGGACAACGGTGTAACAAAGGAGGAGGATTTTGTCCACTTCTATGGAACTTCAATCATAGAGCAGAAGCGACATGGTGTGACGGAAGAAGCACATTGTGCGACAATCACACCAGGATGGCATGCACAGAGGAAGATGAGGTGGAATGAGCAGGGAGCTAGAAGGCGGTTTTGGGTACAGATTAGAGGATGTCTACGATGAACGTAGCTAGGGTAGCCACGACGGAGCCATGCGAGCACCCATCCATAATGGAGGGCATGGTTATATGATGCACAACCATCGACCAACAAAATCTGCGCGTAACAAGGGTTCGCTTGGCCGATAAGACCGTAAACAAAGAAGGGTGTGCCAAGGGAACTCTATCCACGATCGAACAAGAAGTAAAGAGAATTTCCCTGACCGTTGCCCCTATAGTTTGACCTAAACAAGAAGACTTGGACAAAGGGATTTGGTGGTTGCAGGAAGCTATTCAGCGCGGTAGCTTGAGACTTCGTGAACTAGAGGAAGTGGGGGCAAGGCTAAGGAGGAAAAGTGTGAGGTTGGATGAAGAAATTGACAAAATAAAAATAGGAGGTACACAAACTGGCTGTGTGAGTGTGTGAATGAGGGGACCGGACCTGGCCGACCCTCCTATGATACTAGAATGATCCGTGATGCTACTATCATGGTTGCGTCTGCAACCCACTAAACAAGGGAGCACAAACTGCAATGCGTAATCTGATTCGAAGGTACGCTAAGGGTGACCGCAGCCCAGGATTGCAGGGAAAAGGAAGGCTCGCGAGGGGTGTGACCACCTAACTATTTGTAGGAGGCCCAGTATCAGCATCCCACTCAGTTGGAAGAGGGTGTAAGACTATAAAGAAGCTTGTAGGGAGGTTTCGCGGTAGGGATGTGGCGCGTAGGGTTAGTATGTAGTATCGAATATGTCTACGTACGAGGGCCTACGCTACTGTGTGGGAAGGATGGAAGGTGACCATTGCAAACACTGGTCGTGACAAGATGTCCGATTTAAGACACCGAGGAGCCGGCGGTGGGCAATTAAGGCATCAGGTTAACAACCAAAATTGCATTAATGATCCATGAATAAGGAACAAGGCCGAATTCTAATTCGAAATAGTAGATAACAACCAAGTGGAGTGGCACAAAACAAAGTTTGGTCATCCAAAGATCAGGATGTTTTGGGTTCAAAACGATAGGAGCAAGATGAATGAAAAGTTGTTGAAAGACAGCCTGTGGTTTCAGGAATTGTTGAAGGGACTACAAGAATCATTACTTAGGTCGATAATCACCACCAAGGATGTTAGACATATTCCTGCACCGTAGCTAGCCGAAATCCCTAAATCACCCAAGATGTCGCAGACCAAGAAGGACCCCCAGGTACTAGGACTAGTAAGGATGTCACCGCAGAATGCATGAATTAGCAAGATATCAATGGAAGAAAAGGGCAAAGCTGTTACTATTGAAAGTAATAAGGAGGAAGAGGACCCTCCAACATATGTCGAAGAAATGGAACCCGAGGAAGAAATAGAGGAAGATATTCCACCAATGTCAGGTCCCATAAAACAAACCAAGTACATCTCTCCATGAAAAGGAAGGGTTCAGGTACCTAAAGATTTGGATGCTGTTCAGTGCAAGCTTATAACCTCGTCCCTCCCAAAAGGGGTTTCTCTTGAAGGATCAGAGTTTGGCCGCATCCCCTTGATGAAATTTGAAGACTAGGACCTCATGGATACTGAGAAGTTCCCTCATCTAGAAACTAGCGAATTGATGGATCTAAGCATGGAGGGGGTTGTCACAATACTATAGCTAAAGGAAGGGCTGCGAAAGGTGGAGGAGGCTAGGCTACTTCACCTCTTGGCGATTCCACATTTTCATCAGCCTCCAATTACAATATTGGTCATTAGGAAATTGCTCTGCCTACTACACGATGGGTACTTATGGCTCGACAAACTCATCCCCATCACAGTGGATCATTCATAGGATCTCTCGACTTCCTTGCGAAGGAAGGGACCCCATAGAAATTGTGGGCATAGGCGATGACTTGAAAATTGTAGAAACTATGAAGAAGAAATACAACTTGGAGAAAAAGCAGTGAGGGTATCTTATTACTAGCATTCAAAACACGGGGGTCTGCATCGCTACCCAATTTCTGCCCGGGAAGGTAATCAGAAAGTGCTGAGGTAGTGAGGTACCAACAACGGTCATCACATTAGCTGAGCAATGCGCGAAAGGGGTATGATTTAATTGGGCATAGTTCCTTCATGACAAATTCCTAACGAACTATCGGGAGGCCCATGAGGAGGGTAAGACCTTCCACTATGCGTGGTTACTCTTATCCATACTATTGGTTACAACTAAATTGCTCGAAGATAGTTAGTTTCCTCCCTTAGACCAGGATTGGCCAGAGGCAGCCAGATACACATCACTCTAGGCAACAAAGGATGCCACCAGAATCCACGAAGTAAAGATTTTCTGGATGCTAATGGATGTAAGAATACAACAATGGATCAACCAGCAACCCCGCTTAACTATCAAAGTATATAAAAGTGTGAAAAGTATTACTGACTTTAAGGCGGATATGCACTATGTATATATCAGGGCATGCAAGGGTCCAGAGCAGACATGGACCACTCATCCATTCATTGCTATTGATAATGTTGTTTATGCAGTGCTAGATACCTGGCCACTAGAATGGCGTGGACCAGATGCAGTAGGAAGTGATGAGGCCATAATCCAAAAGCAGAAGGCTACCGCCAAATCCCTAGCACAGTAGAAGAAAAATGAATAGCTTGCTGAGGCAGTACGGGTATCCCGAGAAGCAATGCGGGTTGCCACAAACAAGGTGACAACAAGAGAGATGCAACCACAAAAGGTGATAGCAGCACGCATGTAACTACAGAGTCGGAAATGGATACTGTGATGGAAGGTGCGGAGCCTAGAACCACTGGTGCGCCCTTAAAACGATTGCGTGTAAAAAGAGCAGATGAAGTCAAGGAAGAAGGCAAAGGCATCCAAGCTAGATGTGGATCCTAGCACACTAACTGAGGGTGACCTAAGTGACATTAGGGATACAGTGTGCGAGGCTACCTAGGAGGCACTTGATGAAGCCATGACAGAGCAACAAACTGTGTTGGGGGCACTCAGGACGTAGCTGCAGGAACTTCAAACAAGGGTCCCACAACTGACTGTGATAGCTACCCATGGAGATATGGGTACGGCCATGACCGAGCAGCTGCTGTAGGTGAAAATGGCTAATACCATCGCACTTCTGGTTGGAGCATTGACAACAGATAACGCGGAAGATCAAGCCATGGTAGGCCAAATTTTAGGACTTGGAATAAACTTGGCTGCCCTTCCGTGAGAGGTTTTATACCCACTACAGGATGGTGCAACGACGAAGCTCTACGCAAAGGAAGGCCATGCGGTACAGTTACTCAGTGAGCAACAAATTAACATTGAGCAGTTGAGCCTCCAAAGAGATGAAGCAATAACACAGAACTAGCAGTTGGAGCAAATTGTGTAGGAAGCATGTTGTCGCGTCCCTGAACTTGAGATCACGACAAAGTTACTGGTCGGCATTTGGATCCACAAGTTGGCCAGTGGGTTCCGCAAAGAAAAGGAGGAAGCCATGAGGATCTAGTTGGCCCTCAGCTTGTAGATCATAGAGTTGAAACTGAAATCACATCCCTCTACACCATCGGAGGTCACAAAGCAGCAGAAAGGCATCATTTAATCTAAGCGGGAAACAATAACACATGCTATGCAGGAGTTCACCGACTTGTTGGATCAGTCACTTATTACACTCATGTCACAATAGGAGGACCCAACCTTACAATGGTTGGAAACATAGGCAAGGGAGCTACAACAAGCCTATGATAATGTTAAGGGGACCGCGCTGATGGTTGCTATTACGAAGTGTGTGGAGTATCAAAGAAGGTATGTTTTGATGGTTATTTCAGTATCTTTTCATTAGGACTTATAAGCCTTTTTTCATCATGAACTTAGAAAATGATAAAGAATTATAACAAAACATGTGAGATTAATATAGAATGCTGACGATTGTCATTTCCATGTACAGGAGGGAGGAAAAATGAAAAGTGGTTGTCCTAAAGGAAAAGACAAAGATGGGTTAACTGTTGTCCCTTCGACGGGAGACTGCATGCAAACCAGATCAAAACGGACCAACTCGGGAAAGGAAGCAGAGATATCAGCTCGGCGCAGAAAATAAAAGAAGTGACTCAAGATTAACGGTTCTGCGAATCCCTCAGGATCCTTGATCCTGAGGGATTGCTGTTTTATCTATTTCTGCATATAGATATCTCCGTCGTCACCCTTATATAAGGGGCAACATTGTTAGCTAAAAGCGTGGTTATGCTCTTATGCAATTTCTTTTAAAAAGATCAAAACTGTGATCATTATGTCCTGTTAAGACTTGCTCTACTATAATTTTACTTCATGCATTAATACAGACTTGGTTACTCTTTTATCTTTGAGCTTGGAATAACCTCAAGCGATGTACCCCTGGAGGCTAAGGGCCCGGCCCTGGAGGACACTTGCTCTTGTACCATTACGCGTGGTTTCTGTGTGGTTTGCTTATCAATGTGATCTGGTAATCTGACGTGTTTTATAAAGTTTATGTCACATGCTCTGTCGTGTTTAATCCATTAATGTTCCTGAAAACAAAAGTGTTCTATTGATGCTGCATCATACTACTATTCCTTTAGGTGTTGATATAATACGGTTAGTTTCTATAGGATACTGTTGTTCCATTACAAAGTTTTTGTGTTATGCGATTGTGCCTTAACATTATAGAATTCATCTTGGAAGCTCTGATTCTATATGATTATTGGATTCTCAAATATTAATGTTTCATCTTGAGATGCAATTGTACGCTTTCTAATTAGAGTGACAACTGGATCAGATTGAGCATGTTGTGTTTATATGGTTTTCAGTGCTGTTCCATCATGTATCCGTAGGCAGTGCTGTTCCATTTGTGTGTACGTCTTTAAGAATGAAGGATTGACGTTTGGTTATGACTAATGCATGTGATTTAATAGATTCACAACTTGTTAGAATTAGTTACTGCTCTATTTTAAGGTTACTGTTCCATTTCATTGCTATTCGATTTATCTGCCGTTCCATTTCTTGTTATTTGTTATTTTGGTGTGAAGGATGATCTCAGGCTGTAGTGACCATTGGCATCTGCTGCCTGGCTCCCAGACCCTTGATCCGTTCTCCGATTTCTTTTCCATAAGTTTCTAAAGGGATGGGTTATTGCTACCGAACCCTTGACTGATACATTGCTTAATATCTGAATGTGTGATTTAGCCTTTTGAAGTAGTTAAGTTGTAGACACGCATCCATTTACTTTTGTATTTTCAAACAACTGTACTACAAGCATTACTCTGGCAAATGCTAAGCCTCAGACTGAGACACTCTTTGAAATAGCAAAACATTCTTGGATTGACATATTAATGTGAGGTAACTAGAGGTGAAAGAGACCCTTTTTATAGCTCCACATTTTGGCGCCGTTGGCGGGGAAGGAGTGTAGCCATTTGTTCTTTTTCTTGGAGTAATGTACGAGCCTGCTAGGGAAGAATTGGGTTTTGAAAACGGAAGGTAAGAACCTACTTGTGGAGCATGGAAAAGCCCTGCTCCTTTGCCCTCTTTCCTGTAGATTTGCTACTGTTGCTTAAGTAGGATTTAGTAGTTAATTTGAGTGCATGACTAAGCAGAAAAAAGTAGAGAAAAATTCCAAACCTCTACCAAAGCCAGAAAAAGCTAAGGGGCTGGTGACCCTAGCCGATCAACCTTCATAGACGAAATCTATAAGAAAGCTGAGTCTCAGCCCTTAGTAGGACCCAGGAAAATTACTTCTAAACAACCTACTAGCTCCCTTCAGGCCATAGGTTCACCATCTGTAGCCTTTGCTGAGGTGCATAGTCAAATTGACGAGCAGGACTTTCAAGAAATTGAAAATTCTACTCCAGAGCTATTGCAGGAAGGGAATTTCAGTAATATTTGTGAAGGAGGAGGAGAGATAGGGGAAAATGAGGAACCGAGATCTCCTCTTAGGACAACTCAGCCATTGAGCAGCCTAGACAAAGGAAGTGCTGTAAAAATTATTGTTGGAGAAACCCAATCTCCTCAGTCAATAGTCCCAGATAGAGGAAGTGCTATTAAAACTATTCCTGTCAAAGCCATTCCCTCTCAACCTAGGAACACCTTCCTAGATATCCGAGAAGGTTATTGGCATATATTTGACCCAATGGCTCAAAACTAGCCAAACACCCAAACCTCTACATTACAATACCCCAGTGGATTCTGCAGAAAATGCCCCCATGAAAGTAATCCCTCTTCAACATATCCCTACATTCCACGAGCTTACATCAGAAGACCCGGATGCATTTTTATTTGAATTTTTTGTACTGTGCAGGGGATATGATTACACCACTGACCCCCAGAAACTAAAACTGTTTCCCTCTACACTAAAAGGGGCTGCTTTAAGATGGTTTATGGGATTAGGTGGTGGGGTTATAAATAACTGGGAACAAATGAAAGAATATTTTCTAAAAAAATATCAAAACTATTGCAGGTCTAGAGAACTGAAAGATGAAATATTTCAGATGATAGCTAGACCAAATGAAACATTAGAAGAGTATGTGGAACGTTTCCAGTATAATCTACAAAGATCTCCCTATGCATCGCTGCCTTTACCTGATAACATGTTGAAAACAACATTAATAAGGGGCATGAAGGAACAAGGGATCGAAACATTAAACATTATGGGAAAAGGGGATATTTATCAGGAAAGTTTTGTTGACATAATTGATTTATGTATCAGGAATTCGAGAGGCAATACATGAATCAAACCGACGGAACATGATCGGTTTGTAAGAGAGAATAAAATCTCATCAGAAGGAGTAACGCGTGTAGAAATTGGAAATTTATTAGAAAATTTTAAAACTGATATACTAGGGACATTGACTACACAATTGGATATTTTGCAGGCCAAGCAGAAGCAAATGGAGGCAGAACATAATTTGGAAATCTTCTGCCCCAGATGCCGGAAGAAGCATAGCCATAAGGAGTGTCCACTAGATGCAGTCCAAACATGCGCCATCTGTACAAGAGATCACTCTACGGAAAGCTGTCCCTCACTATCTGGACTGAAAGCAGTATATAAGGAGGCAGAAGAAGAGCCAAAAGCGGTGTATTTGCTCAACCAGCACCGTCAGTGGCAGCCGCGACAAATTGGTATGTTTCCATACCCATCTTCTTCTTTTCAATCTCCGCAGTATAATGCTCAATAGTATAATACATGGCAAAGTCAATTTCAGCCTCCATTTCCAAACTGGTCACCACAGTCATTTCCTTCTGCAAACCCGTGGCTGAATCAGACGAGCCAATCTGGTTGGTTGAATCCTCCTTATCCCCCACCATATTGGCAAAACAACCCATACCCACCACAATGGACTCCCCCTACTTCACAAAGCTTAGCTTGGCAGACAAACTGGTAGAGACCAACGCATCATCCAGTAGGAAATATCCCTCTCCCTCAACCTACACTGCCAACTTTACAGCAAAATCCCCAGTCTAATTTGAGACCGCAACTCCCAGCCCAACCCAACCCCAACCCAAATAACAGACCGGTCCAATCTCTCCAAATCCTAGAAACACCAGAAGTAGGACCCGGTCTGAGGGAGTGCAATGATCTTCAGTTAAGATCTGGGCATATTATTCAAACTGGGAAATAAAACAATTCAGATTGAAGATCAGTTACCTAGAGAACATCTGTCACATGAAGAGGATGTGAATAAACAGCAAACTCATAATCAAGCAACCACATCCTCTCCCCTGTTCCCAGAACGATTAGTCATACCTCAACCTATACAACAACCTGGTTTTGACATTCTAGGAAAATTATAAAATTTGTACATAAAAATTCCATTCCTCCAAGCCATTCAAGACATCCCGATATACACAAAAACTATTAAAGAATTGTGCATAAAAAGACCAAGGAGGAATATAACAAATAATCCAAGAGTTCAAGTAGTCGGCACTTCATCTAACTTATTATCAGGAAAGGAAACACCCATTAAATACGAAGACCTAGGAAACCCAATAGTAACTGTCCAAATTTATGGTCAAACCCTGCCCAATGCCTTATTTGATCTTGGAGCTGCAATCAATATCTTAACAACCGCTACTTGCCAAAAGCTAGGCATTACATCTGTAGAACCCACCTCCACTTTGTTAGAATTGGCTGACTGATCTGTGGTTAGGCCAGAAGGCATACTACATGATGTCATGGTCTCGGTTGACTCCTGGGAATATCCAACTGATTTTCTGATAATAAATCCTAAAACCCGACTTGATGGACATCCATTGATCTTAGGAAGACCTTGGATCGCTACTGCTGATGCCTATATCGGCTGCCGGCAAGGGAACATGATCATAACCAAGGGGGCGGATATCAAGAATTTAGTACTATATCCCCCAGCGCAGCCAAGCATCACAATAGTTTAAAACTAATAGCACCCTGTACTCATATCTTACTAGATAAACATTAAGATCTCCATTAACTATAAACAAGAAGCAACTTGAGTTCAAAAACCATAGAAGATGATGCCATCAGTAATTTCATTAGTCAAACTGAACTCACATCTCGTACCCAATGTCATATGATAAAAGCAACATTTGATAACGAATTAGAAGAGAACCCTCTGAAAGATACACATGATCACACAATTCCTATCACTTATGTTGCACATAGAAAAACTGTGGAAATTGAACCTGGAAAAACCTTAAACATTAACGCCAACCTCACATCCGAACAAGAAACAAAGCTCATCCATATGTTAAGGAAATATAAAGAAGCATTTGCATAGGATTACCCTGATATGAAAGGAATTGGCCCCCAATTATGTACACACCACGTTTACATAGAAAATGATGCAAGACTTGTTAGGTAGCCTCAGAGAAAACTAAATCCTCATCTAAAAGTAGTAAAAGCCGAGCTTCAAAAACTTTTAGATGTTAACTTTATCTATCCTATCTCCGATAGTAAATGGGTCTCCCCACTTGTGGTGGTACCAAAAAAGAATGGGAAATGAAGAATCTGCGTGGACTACAGGGAGCTAAATAAAGCAACACAAAAAGATCACTTTCCTCTCCCATTCATCGACCAAGTATTAGACACTTTGGCAGGGAAGAAATTCTTTTCTTTCCTTGATGGCTTTAGTGGGTATAACCAAATATAGATTGCCCCTGAAGATCAGGACAAAACTACTTTTACTTGTCCTTGGGGTACATTCGCCTACCGAGTTTTACCTTTTGGGTTATGCAATGCCCCTGCCACATTCCAAAGGGCTATCCTTAGCATTTTTGCAAACCTAATAAATGAGGGACTGGAAGTATATATAGATGACTTTACTCCATACGGAGATGAGTTTGATCCAGCACTGGATACACTAGAAAAAGTCCTACAACGTTGCATTGCTACCAGGCTTTGTTTAAGCCATGAAAAATGTTATATGATGATGACGGAAGGACTTATTTTAGGACACTATATTTCAGCAGCTAGCATTCAGGTAGATCCAGCCAAAATCCAAATACTTTTGCTTATTCCTACTCCTACCACTCAAACAGAGGTATGTAGCTTTCTTGGATTCTCTGGTTACTACAGAAGGCTTATAGAACATTATTCACGTATTGCTACACCCTTGTATGCACTAACTGGTAACGTCGATTTTCTTTGGACAGAGAAATGTGAACGTGCTTTCAAGGATCTGAAGAAGCTCGTATCTACAGCCCCAGTCCTTCGAGGACCAAATTGGGATTTTCCATTCCAGATATCATCTGATGCCTCAAACACAGCCATTGGAGCGGTCCTTGGACAGGAGGAGGATAGAAAACCATATGAAATTTATTACATTAGCAAGAATCTATCCCCTGCTGAATTAAACTATACTGTCACTGAAAAAGAATTTCTAGCCGTTATACATGTTGTTAATAAATTCAGACATTATATTACTGGATATCCTGTTATCTTGTACACAGATCATTCTGCTATAAAATATTTAGCAAGAAAACCTATCACAAATGGCAGAATAACTAGATGGTTGATTTTATTACAGGAATTTCATATTACAATCAAGGATCGACCCGGGAGAGAAAACCCCGTAGTTAATTTCCTCTCAAGAATGCCAAAGCCAGTTGATGCAGCAGCAGTTGAAGATCAATTTCTAGATGAGCATCTCTTTGTTGTCGCTGTTCAAACACCCTGGTATGCTGACGTTGCCAATTACCTAGCAGTAGGTAAGTTACCAAAGCATCTAACCCCTAATGAGCGAAAATAGATTGTTCAGCGAAGTACTAGATTTTCCTGGATTGGGGGCTATTTGTTTCACACAAGGGCAGACATGCATATCAGGAGATGCGTTCGAGAGGACGAAATGTTTGACATATTGAAAGCCTACCATGACCAACCATGTGGTGGACATTTCGCTGATCGCAGGACTGGACATTAAGTATTACAAACAGGGTATTATTGGCCCACAATTTTCAAATATGCAAAGAAATTTGTCCAAGCATGTGATAGTTTCTAGAGAGCAGGACGCCCTAGTCATTCAGATGATATGCCTTTGAAACCACAACTAGTCCTCGAACCATTTGAGCGATTGACTCTTGATCTTGTGGGACTAATCAACCCACCATCAAACCAGAAAACATACAATTTAATGGCAACAGAATACGTCACTAAGTGGGTTGAAGCAGAGGCACTATCAAGAGCCACAGAAGAATCTGTTATACAGTTCCTGTTCCATCTAATTGTACAGTATGGCCTTCCAAGAGAGATAATTACAGATGGCGGACCACAATTTGCTGGGAACAAAATAGCTGCAACACTCAACAACTATCATGTCTAGCATAAAATTACTACTCCATATCACCCACAGGCAAATGGGCAAGTAGAAAGCAGCGATAAAATAATAGAAACAATTTTAACAAAAACTTTTGCATCACATAGACATGATTGGGCTGTCAGACTACCTGAAGCATTGTGGGCTTATATAACAACATGGAGAAGCACCACTGGTTACTCGCCTTATCAGCTAATGTTTGGAAAACAACCTATTTTTCCTATAGAATTCGAAATCCAGACATTACGAACAACACAAGAAGTTGATTTAGACCTAACCGAGGCACAAACTAATAGACTACAATAGATCAATGAGCTGGATGAAATTAGGCTCTCTGCACTTCAACACACTGCCCTGATACAGCAGCAGAGAGCTAAATGGCATGATGCTTTCATTAAAAATAAATTCTTCCACGAAGGAGACTGGGCTCTTTTATACGACTCCAGGTTTCAGGACTTCCCCAGGAAACTCCAAACTCGTTGGCTGGGACCATATGAAATCTAGAAAGTACATGACAATGGTACCCTTACCTTGACTACTATCGATGGTTCTGGATATGACTTTAAGGCAAATGGCCATCGAGTCCGTCTCTATTGCAAACCACTTACTCGGGAGTCCTCCTGCCAACAGCTACGCCAAGATTCAGATATGGAGATCTTAGGGGAGGAAGACAAGTCTTCCTCACCTGTAATTCACTAAGAAATTTACTTTTCTTTACAATCTGTACATAACTTCTTGAATTACTTTTGTACATATCTTTGCAAAAAAATTTGTTACTTCTGTTGTTCCTTTTCCAAAAGGGACAACACTTTTGTTTTTTGTTGCTCCTTTTCCAAAAGGGACATCACTTTTGTTTTCTGTTGTTCCTTTTTCAAAAGGGACAACACTTTTGTTTTTTGTTGTTCCTTTTCCAAAAGAAACAGTACTTTTGTTTTCTGCTGTTCCTTTTCCAAAAGGAACAACATTTTTTATTTCTGTTGTTCCTTTTTCCAAAGGAACGACATTTGTGTGCTTCTGCTATTCCTTTTCCAAAAGGAACAACACTTTTGTTTTCTACTGTTCCTTTTCCAAAAGGAACAACACTTTTGTTTTCTATTGTTCCTTTTCCAAAAGGAACAACACTTTTGATTTCTGTTGTTCCTTTTTCCCAAGGAACGACATTTCTATGCTTCTGTTGTTCCTTTTCCAAAAGGGACAACACTTTTGTTTTCTGTTGTTCCTTTTCCAAAAGGAACAACACTTTTGTTTTCTGCTGTTCCTTTTCCAAAAGGAACAACACTTTTGTTTTCTGCTCTTCCTTTGCCAAAAGGAACAACACTTTTGATTTCTGTTGTTCCTTTTCCAAAGGAACGACACTTGCGTGTTTTTGCTGTTCCTTTCCCAAAGGAACAACACTTTTGTTTTTGTTGTTCCTTTTTCAAAAAGAACAACACTGTTGATTTCTGTTGTTCCTTTCTCCAAAGGGACAACATTTGTGAACTGTTTTTGTGCCCTTCCTCAAAAGAAACACCACTTGTAGGATTTTTCTCTCCTTGTGAAATAGCTTGTTCCTTTTGCTATTCTAAATTGAGGATGTTGATTGCTAATGTTCTTTCAAACTCTTTTTGAATACGGCTATGCACTTATATAATGGGAACAAAAACACAGCATATAGAAATCAGTCAATCATAAATCGCTATCTTTATAAGAAACTGCCCTGAATTGTTGAGAAGACACAAGGAAGGACATGCTTATTCATCATCTTTTGTTGCCATTGCTCTACTAATTCTGTTCTAATTGGTTATCTGTATCATGATGGTTCCTTTTTAATCCTCTTTGACTATCATCCAGCAATAAGAGCAAAGGATCTATACCTTCCTATTGGGATATTAAGACTTCTTCCACCATTCCTACTCTTAAGGAGTGTTGAACCACCCTTTGTGTATGAACAGGAAAGGCATTTTATGAAAAACAAGAAAAAAGGGAGCAAAACATGGTTTTTAAATTGTCAAATTGCAGGATAGGAAGTCTCATTATGAGCTGGCCTACCATGATCATCAGGACATAAGCGAAGTGGCATTCCCACTATGGCCACCACACCAAGGAAATGGTCCAAATGGTATATCAAACAAATAACCCTTGGAACAGGAGGTCTCATCACGAGCCGACCTACCCACTATTCGCTCCTTCCTCGTGAATGGCATTATGGCTAACTGGTCACCAAGCTAGCATAATGGCCTACATTTTGATATTGCACAAACGCTTCCTAGCATACACAAAGGACTATGATTCCAGGGGTGAAACAAACAACTCTGCCAAGGTTATGGACACCTGTCGGCAGTAGAGCTCTGTTAATGGTATTGGAGTGGCATTATTTACACCAATAGGTAAGTGGATTGCATCCTTTTGTTTCCTATGTTGTGGTAATCAATTATATGATATTACCCCAACCATATAACGCATGACTATATATTATCACCAATCATTATAGAACCAGTGACAATGACCGCATGAGATTCTCTATTTACGGCAAATGTATTATCCCCGAACTTCCATCAAGTCACCACAGTCTCTTACGTATTAAAGCGACACAACTTTATACCTCGATTTCAGTAATAAGCTGTTTTTTTGTAAGCATGGCATATTGCCATATGCTGTTCCTTAAAGGCCTTGTTGCAGAACAGGTGTTGCTCCTTTATTTGACAGCTGGGACAACCTATCACATTGCGGGGGGGAGGTTAACCTCATCATTCCCCAGAGCACGTGTTAGCTCGCCATTTGGGAGAATGAGTACTCGGGTATAGCACGGCTCAACGGTATTATCTCTTTCTATTTTTCTTCTTTTGTTTGTTCTTTCTGCATGAGTTGTTGTTCAAGCCATTTCCACTACATACGCCATAGCATGAGAGTTTGAACGAGTGTTACGCCATCAGCTTCTTTGCGTTTCAACAAATAGCTGCCGTTCCTTTGAGAATTTGCAGTGAAACTATGGGGGGAAGGTAAATTCGCAGAGATCCACAAGTGCTAACTATTTCAGTTGCAACCCGGGAAATCCTGGAAAGAGCAGAATGGCTGACCTATCTTAACTTCCTGAAGGAGTCCAATGAAACAGTAGCGATTGAATTTTTACAGAATTTGCAAGAGGACTACTCCACAGTAAGAGGAAAACGTATAGCACTCACCGATGACATAATCGCAGAAGTCTCGGGACTGCCAGCCATTGGACTAATATAGACAATAAAAAAGGAAAGGCTACAGAAGATTTTAGAAATCTCTCAGGACGAGGGACAGAGCTTGACAATTCGAGGAAAGGGGGTGCTGCCAGTAACACTAGGAGAGCCATGGGCAGAATTAGAAAAAATCATCCAAAGCTACATCACCTGTGAAGGCAGAAAAGATGTGGTAAGACCACGACATCTTAAACTCCTAGCTGTTCTAAAACAAAAATGTTCTGTCAATTTACCTGCATTGTTGAATTCACTACTTCATGACGTTGCACGAAGCATGAAAAGAGCACAACATGTAGATTCAGTCGTCAGCCACCACAGATTAATTCGGTTGATAGTTAACCATAGTCTCACCCAACAGCAGAGCAGCTGGGAAGAACTAATTACCATCGTCAATGGAGGGTTGGCCACACTTGAACATACGATAAAATGAAAACAAGTCACTAACACACCCCAACGTCCAGAAAAACGGAAGCATGACACTTGCACACCGGAGCAACCTGAAAAACATAAGAAATTTGAAAAACGGAAACATGTCACCAGCACACCCAAACAACCAGAAAAACTCAGAAAATCAGCCCAACTCGCATGGCTACGAGGGGGGTTGGAGAGGCCCCAGGAAGACACTAGCTAGACAGTGGAAATCGAAGATGAGCAATCCCCAAGCGAGGACAAGGAAACATAAGTATAGGATGAGGAAGCAGAGCAGTCTGCAGAGGCAAAAGCAGAAGAAGAAGGAGAAGAAGAGGAGGTAGAGAAATCTGCAGAAGGAGAAGAAGAAAAAGATGAGCAATCTGAAGAGGAAGGAGACAAGGGAAAAGAAGCCGAGCGGTCCAAGCAGGAGGAAGGAATGGAACAGAAGGAAGGTAGCCCATTACAAGACCCATTAGGGGAAGATGAATTGGCCATAGTTTTGGCCAATATGGGCGAATATGGCCAACATCTGAGTCCATCAGACCTCCATGCCGGAGAGAAACCCTAGGAGAAAGATGCACCCGAGGAATCACATGTAGAAGAGGCAAAAGTAGAAAATCTGTTCGTTCATAATGAGAAGATGTCAGAAAATGCCGAGCAGGAACAACTCGTTCCTAATCAGAAGGCACCAGAAGAAAGTCCGGAGGAAATAAGGGCAAAAGAAGAATTAGCCCAAGAAATAACAGAGCCCATTAAGGTTCTTACCTTGGAACAGCCACCCTAGGAAGAAAACCAGGAAGCTAGCCGTAGTCCCAACCGCAGTAAATAGCCTGTTGTTCCTTCTGAAGAAATGGTGGAAATAAGGGAACTACGAAAGGAACAACAGAGATTATTGAACATAATAGTCCAGCTTCACCAGCAGATTAGGATTCTAAAGGCGAGGCAAAGGGTAAAAGGGACTTCAGGAAGAAAAGGCTCGACCACACCAGTAAAATCCCTTAAGGGCAGGAAGCAGAGGACTAGAATCCATCCTACTCCTCAAAACCCTGACAAAAGCCAACTTGCTGTTCCAAATGAAGATGAAAGGCAGACTGTTGTTCCAATTGAAAAGGAACAACAATGGGCTAATGTCCGTGTTAAAATAGAAAAGGATGATAAGATAGTTCAGACGGAGGCACCACCTTCAGGAGTAATAAGGGTCCTAAACTCGAAGCAGCGCAATAAGAAAGTTCAGGTAAAGCTCCCGGCCTCCACAGCTGCATGGAAAAAGGATCCGAAAATGGTAACCCTTCAGAAAGGTTTGAAACGGGCCCAGCAAGAAGTAGAAAAGCTTAAGGATCAAACGGTCCCCCGAGAAAAATATGAAGAACTACAACAACAGCTGAGGAACTTCAACTTATCTGAAATCCAGGCCTTCGAAGGATGGCGAAAAGAACAAGAGAAAGTTGCAAAGGTAACTTGTAGATTAGATGTAGTTATCAAACAGATGGATACCTTGTTTTCTCTATACAATGATGTCCTAGCATGTAGAGCCCCTGCTAAGAACTATGCCCTATTTTTAATGGAAAGGTATTTACAATTGAATCCATTGCCATTAAAGAAAAGAGAAGAAGTAACTCAGGATTAACGATTCTGCGAATCCCTCAGGATCCTTGATCCTAAGGGATCATTGTTTTATCTATTTCTGCATCTAGATATCTCCGTCATCATCCTTATATAAGGGATGGCACTGTTAGCTAAAGGGGGATGCCTTTATGTAATTTCTTTTAAAAATATCAAGACTATGATCATTATGTTCTGCTAAGACTTGCGTTACTGTAATTTTACTTCATGCCTTAATACAGACTTGGTTACTCTTTTATCTTTGAGTCTGGATCAACCTTAAGCAGTGTACCCCTGGAGGCTAAGGGCCCGGCCCTGGAGGACACTTTCTCTTGTACCATTAAGCATGGTTTCTGTGTGGTTTGCTTATCGACATGATCTGGTAATCTGCCGTGTTTTATAAAGTTTATGTTACATGCTCTGTTGTGTTTAACCCATTTAATATTCCTCCAAACAAAAGTGTTGTATTGACGCTGCATCATGTTATTATTCCTTTACGTGTTGGTATAATGTGGTTGATCTCTACAGGATATTATCGTTCCATTACAGAGTTTTTGTGTTATGCGATTGTGCCTTAGCATCACAGAATATATCTTGGAAGTTCTGATTTTATATGATTATTGAATCCTTGAATATTATCGTTTTCATCTTGAGATGCAATCGTATGCTTTTACTTAGAGTGGTAACGAAATCAGATTAAGCACGTTGTGTTTATATGGTTTTCAGTGTTATTCCATCTTGGATCCATAGGCAATGTTGTTCTGTAGTGTGCCTATATCTTTAAGAATGAAGGATTGATGTTTGGATTGGTGTGATTGAATAGATTCATAGCTTGTTGAACTTAGTTACTGCTCATTTCCTTAAGTTCTGTTCCATTTATGAGTTTTTGTTCCATTTCGAATTGCTGTTCCATTTTCAATTGTTGTTCCATTTCGAATTGTTGTTCCATTTTCAATTGTTGTTCCATTTCGAATTGCTGTTCCATTTTCAGTTGTTGTTCCATTTCAAGGTTGTTGTTCTATTTCATTGCTGTTTTCTTTACCTGCCGTTTCGTTTCTTATTTGCTAAGGATGATCTCAGGCTGTAGTGAGCACCGACATCTGCTACCAAGCTCCCAGACCCCCGATCTGTTCTCCGATTTAT
Source organism: Pinus taeda (assembly GCA_000404065.3). Taxonomy (NCBI): domain Eukaryota; kingdom Viridiplantae; phylum Streptophyta; class Pinopsida; order Pinales; family Pinaceae; genus Pinus; species Pinus taeda. The sequence continues at coordinate 204,181 of APFE031286658.1, forward strand.
TTTCCATCAGTTTCTAAAGGGATGGGTTATTGCTACCGAACCCTTGACTAATGTATTGCTTCATGTTTGAGTGTGTGATTTAGTCTTCTGAATTTTTTATGTTGTAGACACGTATCGCTTACTTTTGTAGTTTTAAAACAGCTATACTACGAGCATTACTCTGACAAGTGCTAAGCCTCAGACTGAGATACTCTTTGAAATAACAGAATGTTCCTAGATTGATATATTAATGTGAGGTAATTAGAGGTGAAAGAGACCCTTTTTATAGCTCCACAAGAGGCAATGGTCCCCATTTTCATTAAAAGCCTCCATGAGATGGGGAAAATTCTATTGAACTTGGTCCCTGGTGATCCACTTGCCTTGGTGCGTGAGCTGATCAATTTAACAACCCGATATAGTGGGATGTTCTGTTGGTGAGGTTCTTAATTTTCATGTCCATGATATGATCCGTTGTGGTTAGTTCAATGTAGTTTGGTTGGGCTTTGTTGGTGTCAACTGCTCAACAATGTCTGATGTATCCAACAATTATGGAAAGCATCACTAAAAGTGGTCCACATAAAATATGGGGTGCAAGCTAGGGAATGGGGGGGATATTGAGCTTGAGATAATTGTCTCCCATAACCTTGGTGATGGTGTAAGGCCTATATCAAAGTGGTCAAATATTTTGATGGGCTCTGAAAAGGTTTTCCTTCTACAAATGAAACCACACTTTGTCGCCCACCTGAAACTTATATGGTACCCAATGTTGATATTATCGTTATTTATACTTGGCATTGGCTTTATCCAAGATGTCATGAACCTGCTGACGAATGTGCTGAATGCATTCAATAAACCTAGTGGCTTTATCAACTATAGATTAAAAATGGGTAGATTCCTCCTATGTAGTTGCAAAAGGCAGTGCAACATCAATGAGACATAATGGTTGAAACCCTGGGCCCACTTGAAAGGGGTTGTGTCCACTCGAGCTACGGAGAGGTCCGTTATAACTATGTTGCACATAGGGAAGAATCTCATCCTATGTTTTGAGGTGCTTAGAGTTGTACATGTGGAGTATGTACATCATCCTGTTGAGGACCTTTGTCTGGGGTGGAATGCAGTCGACTTGGTGAGTTTGGTGTCCAACAATGACTAGAGACTTGACCAGAATGCACTTAGTAACTTTCTATTTTGATTTTATATAATGGTCTACGAGATCCCAAAATGCACCCACACTCATTCAAAGAATATTTTTCCAGTGGATTTTGCTGTGATATTCTTTTTGCAGGAAACAAATATAGCCATCTTAGAAAATCTGTTGACGACCACAAATACATAGTAGTTTCCATGCTTGGTAGGAGGAATTCCATACATATAGTCCATGGTGATGGATTCCCAAGGCCGACTAGGAGTAGGAAAAGGAGTATTCAGGCCTTGCTTCTTAATGGTCTTCTTGGCGATGGTAAAGGAAGTGCAAGATCTAATATATTCTCCAACATATTGTCAAAGATTTGGCCAATAAAAATACTTATGCATTACTACCATTGTCTTATCTACACCAAAATTTCCTACAACTCGACTATATTGTGCCACCCAAATCATCTTGGAATGCTCACTTGAATTAACACAAAGGTGTCCCAGGTGGCACAACAGTGCGTTCTAGAGGCAGAAGTCTGGAATTGTCTTCCACGGACCACGTTTCATAAATTTTCAGACTGGATCCATCAATAACATCAATCAAACATCAAATATATCTGCATCAACCAATCTCCTTTGCACCAACCAAAAACTAAATCAAACAATCACTTCTCTGAATGTTGTAGCCAGAATACAGTAACAGTAACCAGAAACCAATCCTGAACCCAGAACACTGTAGCAATAAACAGAAGTAGCTAAAACATATTTTATGAGACATACGCTACTTCAATATGTAGAACTTGCATGCATACACTACTATATTAAGGCAAACCTACATATACACTGTTTTGAATTTCTGAACCAGTGTGTATACGTGCCTTTGCAATGCTGAACCTGTGTACAAATCTGTAAAAGATAATTTACCCTTTTCAACTATTCAGACATCAGTTATACCCAAATCATCAGATTTACAGATCAAGTCATGCGCCAAATATAAAAGATCAAAATCACACAAATATACTTCTCCTCAAGCCTTAAGATATTAACCTATCAATAGAACTTATCCTTCTTCTAGCGCTCAGGTTCCTCCTTGATTCAGATCTAGCTATGCACCATAACCCAATGACTAGTATTCTAGATATTTCTATTCATAAGATATTCAATCTTTGAGTATCCTTGCCTAATGATCTCCTTTCCCTTTTATAGTCTTAGGTGTTACTCAATACCGTGGTCCAAAACCACTTAGAACCAATACCTGGGTTCAACACTTCAGATGAGATACCATGGTCCAAAACCATAGGTCCAAATACCAAGGACCAAAAACCAATTTTTCCAAACCATACGCACTTTTCTGTGCATGAAAGTGAATGTATACACATACACACCTTTTGGTCTATGAATCTGCATGTATATGTGGCTTCGTCAATGGAAAACTGCGTATACCTCATTTTCCTTTATTCTGAGAGCCCATGAGCCTGAACTGTCATCTGAGTGATTTGCTGATTGAGTTGCCATCAAGGAAAATACCTGTGCCATAGTGCCAAGCCTATGTCATAATGCCAACAATCTCCCCCTTTGGACTTGATGTCAACCCCAAATCACTCTTCCCCTTTGTCATCAAGGGCAAAGGGTTATGCTCCCCCTGAGTACATGCTGAAATCTCTACTCTGTTGTGTTGTCCATGCTCCCCCTGACTGTAAGCAGTGTCTATATAAAGATACATTATAAATGACCTTCCTATCACCATAGACTCATACATACATCCATCTCCCAACTAAATGGGGATATACTATAATTGACGCATTCACCCAACCAAGTGGGGATATACCAAAAGTTTATATATGATAAAACAAGAATATTACATCGTCCATCCCATGCATAGTGGGGAAACAAAATAGGTCGTTACATGACCTTGATAATAAAAGAAATAAATGACATAGAGACCAAATGTATAATACAAGACTATGATAATCATCAGAAACTATCATCAACACCATCTGTCAATTACCATCTGGACCATCAACCATGATCTTCCTCTACACCTGTTCCACCTAAATAAAAAAAAATTGTGAAGTTGTACAAAGATCTTCTAGGATAATGCCAACAATGCATTATTAGAAGTATATGCTCCCCCAAAACCTATGCTAGATGGTCTCTGTCAGACCCATATCAAACTCTTTTCATCCTGAGTTTGGCCCATTGTTTTTCTTCAAACCAACATATACGCGACTGTATCCACAAAAATGGGCGTATGTACACAGATGTTGTTCATGAAACTCACATACAACCACTTTTCTCTGAAACAGATAAGTGTCAACAGTAAGATGATGCATCAACTACTCCTAGCTTCTGTCTGAGGTATTCAAATGTCTCCCTCGGTAGTGGTTTGGTGATATATCAACAACCTGTTCCTTGGAGGGAACATACTCCAATTTGACCTTTTGTTCAAGCACTTGTTCCCGGAGACAATGATATTTGATAGGTATGTTCTTGGTCTTTGAATGCATGACTGGATTCTTTGAAATACTAATTGCACTTGTATTATCACATAAAATGGAGATAGGTGGAGTACAAGTGATTTGAATGTCTTGCAATGTTTGCATCATCCTAAAGGAGTTGTGTGCAGCAAGATGTAGCAGCCACATATTCTGCTTAAGTTGTAGATAATGCAATTGAACTTTGTTTCTTGCTTAACCAAGATACTAATCTGGAAAACATAAAGAATGCACCACCACTAGTGCTTTTTCTATCATCCACACTTCCTTCCCAATCTGCCTCTGTATATGCATGAAGTGTGAGATCTGTATCTCTAGGATACCATAAGCCATAGTTTTGTGTCCCTTGAAGATATTTGAAAATCCTTTTAACTGCCTGAAGGTGTGCTTCTTTTATATTTGCCTGGAATCTTCCAACTATTCCCACTGCATGCATGATGTATAGTCGGGTACCTATCAGATGGAGCGGACTACCAATCATGGATCTATAGGTTGGTTGATGTACTACTGCTGATTCATCATTTGCGCTGAGGCTACATGCTGTTACCACATGGGTACATACTGGTTTTGAATCTTCCATGCCATATTTCTTTAAGATCTGCTTGAGGTACTTGGTTTGTGATAGAAAGATACCGTCTTTGTTTTGTTGGAATTGTAAACCAAGAAAATATGTGAACTCACCAAGTAGGGACATTTCAAATTCTTTCTGCATCCCCAAAGCAAAGTTTTGACTCATGGCTTCTTCATTGCTACCAAAGATGATATCATCAACATACACAACAAGTATTAGCAATTTATCATTGTCAATTTTTATATATAGATTGTTATCTATTGATCCTTTTGAAAAACCTTGTTGATGGCGGTATTTGTCCAGACGATAATACCAAGCCCTTGGAGCCTGTTTAAGACCATAGAGAGCCTTTCTGAGTCTGCATACAAGTTTTGGATCATTTCCAAGGATAAATCCATCTGGTTGCTCAATATACACTTCTTCTTCTATGTCTCCATTTAGAAAGGTAGATTTCACATCCATTTGATATACTTTGAACTTCTCAAAGCTAGAAAGAGTAAGGAACATTCTTATGGCTTCAAGTCTAGCAACTAGTGCAAAAGTTTCTTCAAAGTCTATACCTTCTTGTTGAGCATACCCTTTACAAATAAGTCTGGCCTTATTTCTAATAACATCTCCATTTTCATTCAGCTTGTTTTTGAATATCCATTTGGTCCCTATTACATTCTTATCATTAGGTCTAGAAACCAATTCCCAAGTGTTATTATTTTCAATCTGCTCAAGTTCTTCATTCATGCCATTGACCCAGCATTCATCTTTGCATTCTTCACTTATATTTCGTGGTTCGATGAAGGAGAGAAATGCTAGATAGCTTGAAGCTTCTGTAATAGTTCTTCTTGTTTGTACACCTACCTCTTTCTGCCCCAAAATTTGAGTCTCTGAATGGTTCTTCTAGATGTACCTGGATGGAGTCTTTTTTTCTACCCTTATTTGTTCTTCTGGTGCCTCATAAGTTTCTTCTTCAACATTAGTCTGATTTGATGTTGAAGGATAGTCCTCATCATCTTCAAAATATTTGGTTTTTATCTGCTTTGGATTGTTTCCTACTTCATCAACCACCACATCAATACTTTCAATAATTTTTCCAAGTCTTTTATTGTAACACTTATATCTTTTACTCCGGGAAGAGTAACCAAGGAGAATGCCTTCATCTGCTCTAGGTTCAAACTTGCCAAGCTTTTCATCAGTCCTTTTGATGTAACATTTTCTTCCAAAAACTTTGAAGTATTTTATAGTAGGAGTATTACCATGCCAAAGTTCATGAGGAATTTGAGTGCTATTTACCCAGACATTTGTTTTGTTGAGAATAGTAATGGTAGCAAATTCAGCTTCACCCCTAAAGGTTGCAGGAGTTCCAGACTCATCAAGAATAGCACAAGCCATTTGTTGAGCTGTTATGTTCATCCTTTCTACCACTCCATTTTGCTGAGGAGTCCTTGCAGTAGAGAATTCCCTTCTTATTCCATGTTCTTCACAAAAGTCGAAAAATTCATCCGAGGTAAATTCCCCTCCTCGATCAGACTTGAGACATTTGATTTTGTGATCTAATTCATTTTCAACCAAGGCTTTGAAAGCTTTGAACTTTTCGAAAGCTTTGTCTTTATGCTTCAAAATTCCTATCCAACACATCCTGGAAAAGTCGTGAATGAACAATATAAAGTATTCTTCTCCACGAGGTGATTTTTTCCTTGATGGACCACATAAATCAGTATGGACAAGTTCAAGTGGCTTACTAGCTGATCCTTCCTTCTCAATTAAATGTGTTCTGGTTTGCTTACCAAACTAACATGATTTGCATATTGTATTGTCTGGAATTCTGATGTCAAGAAGATTGCGAACAACCTAATATTTGCATGCTTTCCTTATCTGAGGGAAGCTTAGATGCCCCAATCTTCTGTGCCATAGCCAATGTTCATAATTTTTTCTTAGATATCATTGTTGCTTTCCTCCCTTGAGTACGTATAAATTATTTGGAGTTCTTATGCCTTTTATCACTTTTTCTCCTATATCAAGCTCACGAACAATACATCCATTTGATCGAAATACTACCTCATTTCCTTGATCACACATTTGATTAACACTCAATAGATTATGCTTTAAGCCATCAACATACATAACATTTTCAGCTTTGAACTTTTCTTTTAAAATAACAAAGCCTTTACCTTTTATGAGTGCAGGGGTGTCATTTCCAAATGAAACCTTCCTTTCCTTTTCTAAGGCACTATATGACTGAAGTTTTTCTTTATCACCTGTCATATGTTTTGAGCATTCACTGTTGATGTACCACTGATTTTCCTATCCTTCCGCATATAAGGCTATACCACATCTTTCCGTTTGTGGTTCTTTCTTTCTTCATGTTTTGGGACCCAATGAAGCTTGCTCCTTCTGAGATGTTTGCTGAAACTTACTCTTACATTCAGAATCTTCATGACCGAAGTTGTTACAAATAGAGCATCCTGTTTCATTTTCCAGAGAAAAAAAATTATTGTAGGTCCTCTTCATGATCCTAGTCACATTCCTTTGATTTCGTGCTTCTCTAATCATGATGGTCTTGTAGGCAACACATTGAGCAACTTTGTGTCCAAAGTTATGACATGAGAAACATTGGCCATTAATGAAATTCCTGCAATTATCAAATCTATTGACTAGGTGGTTGTAGTTTCCATTGACATTCATTCTTGAGGCAAATTAAGAATGATTTACCTGCGGTTAGTTGTATCTTATGTTCATCCTTGAAGTAGATTGACCCCGATTTACCTGGTGATCCGCTTTATGCCTTTGCTAACGATTGTCAACCTGTTCACTTCTCCTTGCTACATCAAGATAACTTTTGGAGGTGGATGTTTTCTATGCTTGAGATGCTTCTTCAGTATATCCAAGACCTGTCTTGATTAGAGGAGAATGCTGCACTTTGATAATCTCATCTAAAGTTTCAGATCCTTTAGCAAATCTAAGATAAAAAGCTTTTGTTTTCTCAATATCTTTTCTAAGTACCACAATTTCACATTCTAACTTTTCATTGTGTTTTTCCCTTTTAGCAAGTTGGAATGTCAGAGTATCTATAATCATACTATTTTCTTCTAAACAAATTTTAAGTTTATAAATTTCTTCATAAAGACCATCTTCATTTATAGCATCCAAGAAATCATCAGCTTCAAAAACCATCAAAAGTCTATAATCATTACCATGTTCATCTTCATAACTATTTGAGAATCCATCGTTGTCTTCATGTGTATAATAGATCTTCTTACTTATGTTCTGTTTTCTACTCCATTTAACTAGTTCCTTACCTTTATCAAGCTTATCTTTATGAGGACATTTGGCTACATAGTGACTGACTCTTCCACAAGCAAAGCATTTGTAAGGTAGCTTACCTCTGAATCTTCCAGAACCCTGTTGAAGGTTCTTGACAAAGTTTGATTCTTCCTCTCCTTCTGATGTATGTCCTAACTCATTGTATTCTCCTTCTCCTGAAGCTTGAATCCGACTTCTCTCATGTCTGATGGACCCCCTTTTCTCATTTTGAAAGCAGTTAGGATTCTGTGTAGCTGTGACATGGTAATACTTTGAAGATTCTGCTTTTCTTCTATGGCAGAAACTTTTGATTCAAACTTCGAAGACAAAGATCTTAGAACCTTTTCAACTAAAGTAACTTCTTTTATCTCTTCACCCAAGTTTTTCATGCAATTAAGAATCTCATCTATATGTAAGAAATAATTAGCCACACTTTCATCATTGTGCATTCTGAGGGTTTCATATTGAATTCTGAGAGATTGTAGTTTTGCACGTTTTACCTGATCGTCCACTTCATAGGTTAGAATGATCTTGTCCCATATTTCTTTGGCGGTTTTGAGCTGCATAACCTTGATGAATTCTGATTGAGATAGGCTCCCCAATAGAGTATTGACAACCTTTGCATTTGTTTCATACTGTTTTTTACCAGCCATATCTGTAGGAGTTGCTGATGGAAATGTGTATCCTTCTTCCACGATATCCCAAACTTCTGTACCAAGATATTGGAGATAGGCTATAGTTCTTACCTTCCAATAGACGAATTTGCTCCCATCAAATATTGGTGGCCTAATGGATGCCTCTTTTTCGTAGTTGCTCATGATGATAGATCTTCCTTCAAGCGATCAAGTTTCTTCTGAAGTACTTGCTCTCATACCAATTGTTGGAAATAATTTTGAGAGGGGGGCGGGTTGAATCAGTATTAGCAATTTAAAAAAATTTCATTTCCATAAAAAAGTTGATATACACTACTTCTATTAATTCAACCTACGTATATATGCAACTGTGTTTAGAGAAAAACTGTGTATATCTTGCAGACTTCTAATTTAGTTAGCTGATATAAATTTGTGTATCAGAACCATAAAACAGTAATCAAGTACAGTAAACAGAACAAGAAATCACACACATGAACACAAGATATAAGGTGGAAACCCAATGTGGGTGAAAACCACCCGCTGCAATTCGTATCTATCTTCTTTTAATAAGAAATTTCTTTTACAATATTTATGTACTGGTGCAATATTATACTAGTACGCAGGCTTCTACCTACAGAAGGCTACAACCTTCTCTCGTTCTCCAACTTCTCCTGGAAGGCAGCTACAACCCCCTTAGCTCTTGTACTAGCTGATGTACTAGTATGTAGGTGCTGACCTATAGAAGGCTACATCCTTCTCTTTTCTTCCAAGGACCACGTTTCATAAATTTTCAGACTGGATCCATCAATAACATCAATCAAAAATCAAATATATCTGCATCAACCAATCTCCTTTGCACCAACCAAAAACTGAATCAAACAATCACTTCTCTGAATGTTGTAGCCAGAATACAGTAACAATAACCAAAAACCAATCCTGAACCCAGAACACTGCAGCAATAAATAGAAATAGCTAAAACATATTTTATGAGATGTACGCTACTTCAATATGTAAAACCTGCATGTATACGCTACTAAATTAAGGCAAACCTGTGTATACGTTGTTTTGAATTTTTGAACCACCGTGTATACGTGACTTTGCTATGTTGAACCTGCATACAGATCTGTAAAAGATAATTTACCCTTTTCAACTATTCAGACATCAGTTATACCTAGATCATTAGATTTACAGATCAAGTCATGTTCCAAATATAAAAGATCAAAATTACAAAAAGATACTTCTCTTCAAGCCTTAAGATCTTGACCCATCAATAGAACTTATCCTTCTTCTAGCGCTCAGGTTCCTCCTTGATTCAGATCCAACTATGCACCATAACCCAATGACCAGTATTCTAGATCTTGATCTTCATAAGATATTCAATCCTTGAGTATCCTTGCCTAATGATCTCCTTCCCCTTTTATAGTCTTAGGCATTACTCAATACCATGGTCCAAAACCACGTAGAACCAATACCTGGGTTCAACACTTTGGACGAGATACCATGGTCCAAAACCATAGGTCCAAATACCAAGGACCAAAAACCAAGTTTTCCAAATTGTACGAACTTTTATGTGCATGAAAGTGCGTGTATACGCATACACGCCTTTTGGTCTATGAATCCACGTGTATACGCAGCTTGGTCAACAGAAAACTATGTATACCTCCTTTTCCTTTATTCTGAGAGCGTGTGAGACTGAACTGTCATCTGAGTGATTTGCCGAATGAGTTGCCATCAAGGAAAATACCTGTGACATAGTGCCAAGCTTGCATCATAATGCCAACATATGTAACATTATTGATGCTTTCTTTCCTCTACTTAATTTTCATACGAAATTTTTATAGATATTTGGACCATTTATGATGGTGGTCATTTTGTAGCTTCCCTTGTGACTGTATAAACTAAAGAGGTTAGTGATTTGTGTGGATGATCATCTCCTTCCCCATAATGTTTGTTTCCACTACCGACAGTCCTACATAATGGAACACATCTCTTTATCATAGGTGGGGTATTTCAGAATTGTATCAGAAAGTGTCTCATTGTGATAGGTCACAACATTCCCTCGCTAGGTGAAAAAAACAATAAATAGAAAATTTAGAGACATATGTCTTAATTTTAAATGGTTGTTACAGATCTGGGAATGTGAGTATTGGTGTAGAGAAAATACAATGTTTCTTCTCAATGAACACCTTTTGTCAGGAATCATACCATATTTTTTTTTCTTTTCCTCTGCCCTTGGTAAATTGACTCAAAGGCCAAGTGATATGAGAAAATCCAAACATGAACATTTGATAGAAATTGGTAAGGAACAGAAAGCTGTGAAATTTGGTTAGCGTGGTTGGGGTTGACCAATCTCGAATGACTTGGATATTAGCTGGATCCACATTAATTCCTTGCTCATCAATGATGTAACTGATATATTTGACCTGGTTCATTCCAAAGGTGAATTTCTCCAGGTTGGAACATAGTTTGTGTTGTCATAGGGTTTAAAGGACCTACTGAATGTTTTGCAAGTTCTCTTCCCAACTCTCCATGAAGATGAGTATGTCATCAAGATATACAACCATGAATGAGTTGTTCAAGGGTCACAAAATGTCATCCATCAGCCTCATAAAATTTGTAGGGGTATTTGTCAAACTAAAATGAATGACCAACCACTCAAAAATTCCCTTCATAGATTTGAAGGTGGTCTTCCATACATCTGTGGGTTTTTTTGGAACCTGGTGATAGCCATACGTCAAATCAATCTTGCTGAGGTACTTGGCTCCCTTGATCTGGTCAAGAATATCATCAATCCATGGGTTTGGATAGCTTTTCTTGAAAGTGATTTTATTTAGTGCTCGATAATCAATGAATAGTCTCTAGGGACCTTCCTTCTTTTGTATGAATACAATAGGGCTACCACTAGGTGAGTAACTTGGTCGGATGTGCCCTTTTTGCAACAACTCCTAGATCTACTGTTTGATTTCTTCATTTTATAGAAGAGACTAATAGTATATCATCCCATTGGGTAGAGGTGCTCTAGGAGTCAAGTCAATCGAATGCTTGACCCGACAATGGAAAGGTACCTTTGTGGGTGAGGAGAAGATGTCCCTATATTATTACACAACCTTATCCACCTACTTTTCTACATGGAGGTACCCTTCCTAGGGTCCATGAATGTAGCCATGATATTCCCCTTACTTTGGAAGTGAATCATAAAGAAAATAAATTTAAGTGATTGAAGGATTCCACAATTATTGATACTGTTGGATATTTTAGGAAGAGAATTGTGTAATGGTTTTTAATCCTTCCAATGTTTCTGATGGTTACTCCATCCATCATTAAGGGCCAAAGAGATATTTTATCCCTGGTGATGGATGGATTAACCATCTAAAATGTTGGGTGGATCAAAATCCATTACATATTTCTCTTCTGGAAACCTCCAACAAAAACAAATTTTCCAGTATGGGAGATGATCTTACTAGATTTCTTAGTTGATATCAAATAAATGGACCTTCGTTATCATGTATAGCTTACTTCCCATAGTAATAATAAAAATGCGAGGCATTGACTCATACATAGCATGATGGTTCCACATATATGATTGGCCTAATAATACATGACAAACTTCAAGGGGGGAACATCACACAATACCTCATCTGTGAAGGGCTTGATGTTGTAGGGAAGGTGGCACTGCTGGCTGACGTGAAGGTATCACCCTTGGGAGAGCCATCTGATGGTCTATGAATATGGGTGTGGTGTCTCTGTTAGGCCCAAACACTTCATGAACTCAACTGAGATGATATTTTTTTGGCTCCTTCTGTCAACAATGAACAACAACGGAGAACCCTTCACCCTCATATGTGAGTGGAAGAGATGCCCCCCTCCTCTAGATCTTTGGGATCAATCTTCTAGACCTTGGTGGTGGCAACGATGGCATTGGGATCTACATCAATTATTTGATTCCCCTTTTCAGTACCCTTGTCGGGTTCCAACTCTAAGTTAGAACATGCATCTCACTTTGAAGCCTTCAACTCGACCACTAGTGATTGCTTGTCGAGACACTATTTTTTGTTGTGAGTGGGGATCTTGTGGAACTCACACCATTTTCTTGTGGCCTTCTTTGTCTTTGTGCTATTATACTTTGCTTATGGCTTCGATGGGTTGTCCTGGGTCACTCCACCTTGGCTCTGTCATCTGTTCTATGGTTTAGAGGTGACTTTTCCATTCTTTGGATTTGGAGATCCAAAGTCTTACTTCTTTTGTTTAAATTTATACTCGATCTTGAAAGCATATTGGTATGTTTAGCTAAGTGAGGATATGTCCATGAAATCTATCTCTACCTAGATGTACTTGTGTAGATATTCGTGGTACTTGAGTACCATATGCCACTCAAAATCATTGATAGCAATATTTGTGTGAAGTGTATGAAAACTATTTGTGAACTTTGGCACATCCTGGTCCCTTTCCTGCCATAGTGTGGTCCATTTTATGTACTTATCTTCATAGCTTCTAGTAGGATAATATTGTTCCTTGAAAGCGTCTCAAAAATAATTCCAAGTGGGTGCAACAAAAAATAGTGAGGGTTCCTTCTTGTCCCTCTGCTCATAGTAGGTTTCCCACCAGTGCTTTACGTGGGGAAAAAATTTGAGGAGTGTTTTGATGGTGCTAGAAATTCCAAAATTAAGGGAACCTCCCCAATATGAAGTCCCAATTAGACCTCACACTATTTGGTGTAGGAGTCCCATCCGGTATAAAGGATTAGTTGCCGAATCCTTAAAATTTTTCCTTGGCTTTAACTTTCGACAAGAGAGAGGGATGCAATAGTGCCTTTGAAAAGAAAGAAGGTGTTCCTAGTGATCGTTCAGTTGTAAATGTGTCAAATTTATTCTACTATAGAGAGGGGAGGAAAGTGAGTCTCTAAGAGAGAGGTATTAGTACCACCCAAGAAGAGACACACATGAACCAAGAGGATCTATCTAGCATCTAGTGGAATAGTCCATAGAGGATGCGATGGTTGTTACAACTAAAAAATGAAAAGGTCTATCTAATATCCTACAGAATATCCCACAAGGATGGGACAGCAATAAAAACCATTACCACACATTCTCAATAAGATAAGTACTAAAACAACCGAAATAGTTCAACTATCTTAGCACATGTGAAAAAAACATGAACTACAAACATTCGCGTAATAGTCTTACAAACATTCATAATACATTCGTGAAGAACATGATGGCCTTGAAGGATTCTATTATTAAGTAAAATTTTCAAGACACATGTTTACAATGAACATCACTAGCTCTAGTAGTGGAGCATTGGAGAATCTCCTTGCTCCCCAAAAGAACTAGCTTATCTCTGTAATGCTTTATGGGAGGAGCCAAGGTGAAAAATCCTTTACTCATACAATGAGAGAGTATATATAACCAAAGGGTGATTCTTCCCATTACTTGTGACTCTTTCATTACCCTCATGACTATTTGATTTCCTATGACTTTTCAACTTTAGATGACTCTTCATATTCCACACATGTCCTTTGGACTTTCACTTTACAATGCATTTGTGAAACATATGTTACATCATTGGCCACAAGGTGTGGCATGTGACCACTCATAATATGACATGACATGACACTGCTAACATGGACAACATGATGATGTGGTAGTGTCAAGCCACTTCTGCTGTTGTGTGCTGAGTGACTGCTTACGAATTCTTTTCTTTTCACCTCCGTATAACTTAGTGATAAGGAATCTTCAACGATCTCAAGTCTTGAGTTGTGATCACAAACTAATGTCCCTTTGCCTTATTTTGATTGATTAGGTTGCATATTCAACTACAATAGTGTCTTTTAGCATGTTTCCCCCCTTCATCTTTTTCTTCATCATCTCACCATATCATAGTAAGGCACCTGTATATGCAATTCACTCAGGATGAGATGACATCAATCCGAAAACCTCGTAGTCTAAGATGGTGCATTATGATCCATTGACCGAGTCAGAACTAGGTGGCAAGTCAAGAGAGAGGGCTTAGTGACTGCAAAGTTGCACATTTCAAGAAACCAGGGGTGAGGCTTGAACTCTAAAACCATTCAATGCGCAATTCAGGTAGTATTGAGGGAAAAAAATGCACAGTTCAGAGAGCTAGTGGGACAGGTTGAGGGGATGGGCATTAAGAGGACATATTGCATAGGTTTGGGAGAAAAGGGAGGTTGGGCTACTACAAAATTGTGCATTTCAAAAGTTCACGGAATATGCTTAAGGGTTGTGATTGCGCAATGTGCAGTGAAGGCCAGACTAGGAGGAATTATTGCATAATTCTGGAGGTAAACATTGGCTATTGGGCACATAAAATACACAGTGTAGTAGTCTTGAGAGGCATGAACTATGCATTGCACCGTGCCAAGGGGTAACATCACAATTATAGGGCTGAAACTGTGTAGAGTGCAATTCAGGGAGGCCAGGTGAAGCTAAATTTCTTAGTCGAGAAGCCTTCTCAAAAATGGCTAAGTGTAAGACTCGTTAGACTTATGTGAAAAATGATAAGACTTCGAATATGATATCACATTTAGAATACTTGATTACAAAACAACAAAGATAACTCATGTCCCATGAACAATGAATTTCCCTCTATGTGATAACTTTACGACAAGTTACGACAAGTGCGACACTTAAGCTAGACTTTGGGACGGCTGTGACGACACTTGTGCAACAGTGTCTAAAACTTTGTGAATGAGTGTGACAGATGGTTACATAGTTATAAAAATCATATACACAAAGATAGATCCTTGAAACCATCAGAAGAGGCTTCTACACATTGTGCGACAACCATTCATGCGAAAAGATGACCATTTACCCAACTTGCAAAGGGGAGCAAAATACTTCAAAAAGTACATGAAATGAGTTTTGGTGCTTGCGATGAAAATATGCAAGACCAAGGAAGGCTCGAAAATTGAGTGTAAGAAAAAAAAATTGAGAGTGTTGTAGCAGCTACAACACTTGGTGACACACGGGTAGAATTCCATCTTCTCTGTCTCGGTTAACTTCTTTTGTGCAAGGCCTTGGTTCTTCAAGGAGAATTGATTCATCATGTAGATTACTTTGGTCTCCCCACTTACCCCATGACTAGACACATTCCCCTTTATTTCTTCTTGGTTGAGCATAACATAAGATTCAACAACATCACAATTTTTCGAGTTGGGAAGGGTAGTGTAGCTCGCGAACTTAAGATTTTCTAAGTATAATTTTTCATCTTTGGTGTTGCTCTACTACTAGCAAGCTTGGAAAATACCCCGGAGGAGTCACGCAGGAACACAAGCATTGCTCCACTACCAATGAGCCTATATAGTACCCCTGTGGAGTTTCTTGCTTCACCTCTTTGCCTAGGAATCCTTTTTGTTCTTTCATATTTATTTATTTATTTTAGAGAGGACAGTGTCTTGACACATTCATTTCGGGCAGAAGAGGGATCCTGACTTATTGTGAGAAGGAGAGGTTGTTCCTTTAGAGAAGCATATAGATACCTCTGATTTAGTTTTTCTCATTTAGATTTTTCCCCTTCTCCTCTTCTACTGATTAGATAAGCATGAAAACAATGAAACATAGAACTGATTGTAGGCATAATATTTCCTGAATAGACATAGGTTCATGGTTGGACAAGAAATCTCCTTACAAATGGATCGTATTTTCCATCAGAACTTCATCGACCAAAAGATATGACCAACACAAAGAAGATGGATAAGAGGTTTTCCAAATGTTGAAATTTCACAAGGCTCTTTAGAGTTCGGATACACACATACTAATAAGCGACAACATGTTCATGCACAAAACATATTCACAGGATGAAAACAAACCAAACTTCAAACAAACAAGAAATAAAATTCTATGTACATAGTGTAGGGCACAACCCCAGATCATCATTGAAATTAATGTTTTAAGTCTTGGCCATTGACAGGGAGAGAGTCAATATTCATGTCAAGTGATTGAAGATTATAAGCGTGCTGGCTAAGCTTTTCATGGATAGTGAATGTCCCAATCCATAAGGATTGAAACTTAGTGTGTTTTCCATTGTCCTCGTTGGCTTTATCCCACATCAAGGCTAAGTCACCCATACTAAAGTTGTTCTTTCCTGCAGACTTCTTATTGAACCGCCTCTTCATATGGTTATAGTGAAGTGAAAATATTTAGTTTGCTTTCAACTTTTCTTCCTGTAATTTGTGAAGGGTGTCCATCCTATGTTGGACTAATAAACATGGATTTCCTTGGGATTCTTGTCAAAGTTGGAGAGAAGGAAAGTATATGCTAGGCGGGAGGATGGCTTCTTTTCTGTATAGTATGAAGTAAGAAGAGGTGTTCAGAGAGGGCTTTGTCATGACTTGGTCATCCCATAAAGCATTTACAAAAGCGGAGTGCCAATTTTTCTACTAAGATAATATGGTATTTTTGATGATACAAATGAGGTTCTTATTTGTGGATTCAACAAGACCATTCCCCTGTGGATAATAGTTAGTTGAATGTTCCAATACAATACGATTTTCCAATGCAAAATTGTGAAGTCTTAGTGATGAAAAGTATGTTTCACTTTCGAAAACAAGTGAAGTAGGAATGTCGAACCTGGAAATGATGTTCTGTTGAAGGAAATATATGAATTCCAGATCATTCACCTGTTTGAGAGTAACTTATTCTATCCACCGGGTGAAATAATCCATGGAAGTGAGAATATAATAGTGTTGCTTCGGTGACTGCGGAAATATTTCTCCAATAATATCCAAGCCCCAATGTTGAAAAGGTTCTTCCACTACAATAGGATGCAATGGGCGACTGACTTCTTGTTTCTGCCGGCACACCCATGATAGACTAGACACTTTCAGGCGTAAGCATGAGCATCTTTGAATAGTGTAGGCCAGTAAAAGTCAGACCACATGACTTTATGTGATGTTGTGTTACCTAAAAAATGTCCCCCAGCTAGTCTGTTGTGGAGATCACGCAATACTTTCTTTGAATCATGTGCTTCCAAACACCTTAGCAGTACTCCATTATTATTCTTTATAAAAATCACCCCATGCACCAGCTGGTAAGATAATTCTTTGAGTATGAGTGCCCTCTTTTGTCATGTGGATATATGGGAGAGAACGGTGACATGCTCAAGGTATTGGTGCACATTTATGTACCAAGATTTCATGACAGTAGTGGGGGAAGCTCACTCAATATTGTACATTTTGATTTTTTTCTCCCATCCTGAGAGATCTTCTTCTTCCTTTGCTTCCACTAATTCTGTTTCTAGTCAACATAGACTGTGGCCCTTGATTGTGTGAACTATTTTGAACTCTAAGTCATATTCCTATAGACCAGACATCCATTTCTCTCTTCTCTCATCCAACTCTTGTTGAACAAAGAGTTATTTGACTATTGGGTGGGGAACAAAGACAATATAGTATTTTTCAAGAGACGGGGCAGAAAGTTCTACATCGCCTTATAGACTACATAAGATTGCTTTTCAATGGAGGGATAATTAAGTTCGAGTCCTTGAAGACTAACATTCACAAAATATATAGGACACTCATTGTTTTGATCATCCTTTTGCGTGAGCACATCGACAAGAGAAGAGTTAGAAGCAAAGGTGTAGAGAAAAAAATCCTTGCTGAAAATCTATGCTGTGTAATGGAGGGGCTTCTGTGATAGATTTCTTGATACGGGAAAATGCATCCTTTTACATTTTATCCCATCTATATATTGCATCCTTATTTATTATCTCCTATATTGGTTTAACAATATGAGCGTAATCAGAAATGAAATTGCAGAGGAAATTGATTTTCCTCGGAAAGGATTGTATAACTTTTTTCTTCACTGGGAAGGGAATATGTGTAATTGCTTTGAACCTCTCTAGGTATACTTTAATCCCACTATTAGGGATGATGTGGCCCAAGAGGTTACCCTTAGACACTGAAAATATAGTCTTCTTGGGATTAAGAGACATCCCATACTTACAACATTGCTCGAAAATTTTCTTCAAGTGGCCTATGTGATCAGATCTTTGTTTGGAAAACACTGTAACATCATCAAGATAGACCATTATGCTTTGTTCGATCAATCCCCTGAATGTGATGTCCATGGCACATTGGAATGTAGCACCAATATTAATCAACCCAAATGGCATTTGCTTAAATGCAAAAGTGCCCCACTTTGTGTAGAAGGTTGTTTTAAGTCTGTTGGGCTCTGAGACTAGAACCTGGTTGTATCTTGAATATCCATCCAAGAGAGAAAACATTTATGACCCCGATACTGTTTGCAGTATCTGTCCCATAGAAGGCACGTGGTAGTTATCTTTGTTTGAGACATGTTTTAGATTTCAGAAATCAACACATAAGTAGATTTCCCCAAACTTTTTTCTTCCCGAGACCAATTTTGATACCCATGTGGCATGTCGCACTTTGTATATGATCTGAGCATCTAGAAATTTGCACACCTCTTTTTTAATGAGGGGCTCAAGTGTAGGATGTACGTTCTGTAGCTTTTGTTGAAATGGCTTGGCCCCTTCTTTAATCGGGATCACATGCTGAATAATTCATGTGTCATAAGTTTTAAGTTTGTCATACATGCATGTGAATACATCTTGGTACAAATTGAAAAAGCGGATAAAGGCTTTTCGCTCCTATCGTGTACAACAAGTACCAAGATTAACAAACTTCAGATCCTTTTCTGTTCCCAAATTGATATGCTTGTGCAACATTGTGGAACTATGGGTTTTAAGAGTTTTAAGATTAACATGTCTCCGTAAGCAGTTCTACAGCTCATACAACTTTTCCAGTGATACCACACCTTTTGGCATGAGATTTCCTTTGCTTGAGCTAGTTTCATCCTACAATGTTCTTTCGTGCTCATCTTCATCAATCATTGTGGCCTTCAAAACATCAACGTTTTCCATAAAGTGAAGTATTTGCTGGTCATCATTGAAAACATAAATTAGTGATATTATCAGGGATGGATGGCTTGTAAAGAATTTCTATAGAAAAACTATCCCTTAACGATGAAAACCTAACAACGGCATTTGCTAATGCATCCGTAGTTGCGTTACACATTCTAGGAAAAACAATAATATTAAAATCTTGGAATTGCGAAATGAAACGCCATACCTCTTGTTGATAACTTTTAAGATGAGGTGACACACAGTGTATGTTATCATGTACCTTTCACACAACAATTTCCGAGTCACCTACTGCTTTTAGGATCACAACATTGATTTCAATGGCTTTTTACAAGCCCAAGATGAGTGCCTCGTATTTTTCAGTGTTGTTCGTGCACTCAAATTCCAAGTGGACAGAGATCAAATGTTTTCCCTGTAGTGGGTCTATTAAAACGCAACCATATAAAAAGTCCTCCTGCATTTTGGAACCATCAAAATACAAGGCCCAAATATCATATGTACAAGGACTGGGAACTACACTAGTATTGTTATCACTATTACTACTAACTATACAAATGTCATTTTCACCAGTTGGACTAGAAAGGAGCTCCAATTGTGTATTTGGTGGGACAGGGGATGGCTGCACAAGATAACACCCCAACAAATTTTCTAGGAAGAAATTGCCAAAGATAAGTTATGTGAAAACCACTGGCTCATTATGTCCATTCAAGGGAGTAACAATATGTTTCATGTATCTCTCCTATTTCACTTGGATTTGATTGTTTCTTCCCTTTTGCATAAGCCATAAATGTGACCATTCCATAGAAAAGTACCTGCAACTTGTTGGACCAATATCTACTCGACAATCCTCCATATGCTTCCAGAATTTCCACAATCACTATGTTGATAAATTAGTGGACTTGGTCATCCGACTATAAATGGATAATCACATCTCTCAGTTCACCAACTGCGTGGACAAGAATCCTATCTAGCTAAATGATTTTGCATCTATTTTGTCCCATTTTTCACTGATTTTCTTGGCAACAGATAATGAAATTAAATTTACCGATGCAATGGAATCAACCAAGAAATTGTGTACAATTAAATTGAAGATTTCAAAAGTTAACAAACGTGGAGGGAAAAGTGTATTAGCGTCCATTGTCAAAGCATTAATTTTGGATTCGACGGAAACATAAGACATACCATATCCCTTGTCTGATGAAGTATCATCACCTGCGGTGGACTACCCAAGTGTGCCTAAGAGAATGTTCCATTGGCTCATGATCTTTGTTAGTTCAAACATTGAGATATTCATGTGAGGCTTCTTCATGTCTTCAATTATGTTATAATCCAAAGTGGGACAAATTTCCGAAGTGTCTAGGGGCGTGGCTTGGTTTGTGATTCCCAGAATGATGGTCTTACTATTATTGCTTACATAAGCACTTTTAATTTTAGCTGCATTCCTAGACTTTCTCTAAGTGTTCTATATTGAGATAATGGGTGGAATGATCTTTATTAACAAATTTTCTTTGAGTTTATGCTTCGTCAACTTTAGTCCAGTGGCTGGTCTTTGGCTTGTCATATTGTAACGGTTGGTCTACTTCTGGGTCGGACCATCACTGGGAGGTTGTTTTTCAGCCATGTTATTTTGGGTTGTGAGTATGCAATTGAACATGCTGACTGTGTGCCCCACACTTAGAGTCTCTTCGGTTGCAGTAGGTTCTTATTTTTCTTCTACAACTTTGATCTTCTCATCATCCATTACTGCATCAATAAGATGCATATCAAGAACACTCATGGAATGATTCCATTGCAGGCATGTTTTCTCATGATGATATTCTTGATGATACAAATAATATTGGTATATGCCCATGCTTTCAATATTCAATACAACGTTCGAGCTCTGTGAAGACTTAGCCAGTTGGTTTTTTCTACTACTAAAATTCAAAGTCCTTATGAATAGGTTGAACTTGGGGGGATTTCTTCTCATGGTGGTGTCACTCGACCTTTGTTTTAGCTCTGCTAGCTCATTTGACAAATCCTTAAAAGTACGGGTCAAACTCTCAAGATCAACAGTTCCTTTCTCTTTAGCCTTGCTTACTGAGGCCTGAGACCTTTTACCCTTGTATTTGGAGTATTTCACTGGTTCATAATCTACAATGACTCCAATCGCACGCAAGTATTTTCAACCATGAGTTCCTCTTCATAAATTTATGTCACAGTTTGTTTCACAGTTCTATTTACAAATTGAGAAACACTGGTTGGAAAGCTAGAAGTGTAATAATCGATGGTGATGGATGAATGATGTTTAGTGTTTGCTAGGAACTTATTCAGAATCTGGTTAAGCCTCTGATTAAAATCTTTCACTTTTTCCTTTTTTCTCCATCTTGAGACTACCTATCTCTTTCAATAACATGGCTGGGGTCTTGTCATCAACAAATTTCTCAAGGAAAATTTTCTTAAACCCCCTCTATTTCTAGATGAAAATTAGAGGAAGACTACGATACCACACAACAGCCCTACCATCTAAGGTACACAAAAACAATTTAGATGCAATATTATCATAGTATACCTCAAGTGTTTGCAGATGTAGGTATAAGTTGTCTAAATGATCCTCCTCCTTTACATTTTTGTCAGGGTCATACTTCATTAGGAGATTTTATGGATACCTTGGCATCTTTTGTAACACACCCAGTAGTGCAAGTGGGCCCCGAGGCATCCAATCTAGATCTTGGTCTACCATGTCTTCTTCGTTGTCTTCCCATTCTTCTTCTTAATCTGATTGGTATTATTATTCTTCTTCTTCTCCGCCTAACCCACATAAAGTATTGTCCGAGAGAACTATGTTATCACCGTCACCACTGTTTAAGGTTGGAGGTTGTTGTAGCTTTTCTGCATTTTCTTCAAAGTCTACTAAATCTTCAACGGTTGATAGAACCAACTCTTCAACTGTTCAAACCACTATCTCAGTGGGGGTGGTTTGGTTCTTCTTTGGAAAATTTGGAAGAGTTTCTATTATGGGTATCAGTCCAATAACTCTCGCAAACATTTGGGCGATGGGGTAGATGACCCAAAGTTGTTCGTATGTGAGTTTGTAAGGATGTGCAGTCTTGGGCTAACAAGAATTAACAACTTCAAGAATGTGTGTATGGGAGTTGTTGGGAATGTTATTGCCTTGATCAGAGGAAGTAAGATTGGGGTTGGTGGGGTTATCAACCATTAAAATTTGTCTTCCGTCCTTCTTGTGCTAGAAATATTAACAGTGCTAGACCCACCAACATTAAGAGGATCTCCCTGATATGAAGTCCCAATTAGACCTCACATCATTTGGTGTAGGATTCCCATCCGATATAAAGGCTCGGTTGATGAATCCTTAAATATTTTCCTTGGATCTGATTGTCGACAAGAGAGAGGGATGTAATGGTGCCTTTGAAGAGAAAGGAGGTGTGCCTAGTGAGTGCTTAGTTGTAAATGTGTCAAATTTATTCTACTACTGTTGGCTTAAGGGGGCTTGACCCAGGTTCAGTGTTAATTAGCCAAACAAATCCCTACACTACTAGCCCTTTCAGCATTAGCCCGTGGAGTGCAGACTGAAGTCTCACCTGAAGCAATATGGGGGGATGTTGGAACCAAGTTTCCGCACCCTGAGATGGTTGTGATGTCGTTTGATTCCCTCTATCCCTGCCTTCATGCAGGTCGCTTCGCTCTAGGGCTTGCGAGACAAGTCCTCTATTCCAGGCTTCAGTACCTCCATGAAAGGGTATGATTGGCCTTCGTGCAGCCCTAGCCTACTGCTTAAGTACTTTCGTGCTAGTATGGCAGTGTGCCATGCAGATTCCCAAATTACTTTAAGTGACTTGCTTATCTTATCCAATAATTATAGTTAACACCACGTAAACAGATAATTGTAATTGGGTTCAATTATTCAATGTAATTTCATTCATTCACGCATCACATAAGCATAATAAAGGAAATTCATACATAACAAATAAAGATACAATAACATAACAAAGACACAGGAATTGCAGAATATCTCTCTTTATTAATATGTTCCAAGTGTTTACAGACTCTGTCCATCCTGCGCACACAGCTACAGGGATATGCGCACTCAGCTGCAGACTTCTACCCTAGGCCTCTGTGCACTCAGTTGCAGAGCCTCACCTATGCTACAACCCAAGACTTAGACTTATTACTTCAAAGCTACCACTCTCTTACATTATTCATCATTCTATGTCTCCCTAAAACTACTTAGAGCTTAGCTCTTTTTATACAATCCCATGGTCCGCGGACCATGGGTAGATCTCTTACAGCCGAATTCACTTTAAAAAACTAAGGATAGACTACCCTTTATGACACATAACACCTTCACACTTCATGACCACAAAATGAAGAGTCTTTACAATTATATTACAAAATTTTACTTAGCCCCAAAACTGCCCTTGGGGGATCCCGCTCCCAACAGGCCCCCAACACAAACATCGTGACTCACCCTTGACTCACTCAGTAGGTGAGGAGATCTTTGTGTGAAGCCCATCTAGCTCAACCCATATGACCGCTACCTTGGCCGTTCACTCAGCGGCCTCCTGCTTCGAATCTTCCACTGTCTTCTTGGTCACTACTCCTACACTATCAGCTTGAAGCTTTTGTTGCATCGCTTGCAAAGTCGCAAGCTTGCCTTCAATAATTTTTGTGACTGCGTAAGCTTCCTCTAGCTAGGGCTTTAGTTGCGCCTTCAGCACTGCTTCCTTGTCCAGCGCTACGTCCACCTGTCCCTTCACCTACTTAGCCTCTTGTAGCTTGGCTAGCCTCTATGTCAGCATGACAATTCACGTTGTGCCCTTAACTTCATCGTAGCATTGTTGTAGCTCATGCGCTTCCGTCTCTAGACTCTGTACATTTGGGTCCTCCTGCAAGCTTGTCAGGACCTCAAATGATTGCTCGAACCACTGTGTGTAGTCTGCTACTGCACTTTCCGTCGCTGCGACTGCCTCTCTGACAGTGGTCACTCGTTGTTCCTTTACTTCCGGCGGTGTGGAGGGTTGGGCCCTCAGATGTAGCTCGGTAATTTGCAGGTTCAAATCCAACTGAACCCGCGCCATCTTCGTTCGAGTGTCACGTACCCCTGTGGCCAACTTGCAGATGTGGACCTCGACTGGATCATCCTTCGGAATGGCCAACTCTGAGACCATTCTGCATGCCTCCTCAATGAACAGCATGATCTTCTTACTCTGATTGGTCACCTCAGTGTTAGTGGTGATGATAACATTTCTCTGTAGAGCCATATGTTTGTTGTTAATCCATCCTTCGCTAATCACTTGGAGGGCATGATGCTCTCGAGCCCTCATTTCTGCAATTACTCCATCCTACAAGAGATGGAGCGCTTCGCGCAGAAGTGCTACCAGGTTCAACCCAACTCCCTTCAAGACACTGAAAACGGGCTTGTCAGCCTCATTGTCCGTGGTAAATGCTCCATCTGGCAACACTATCGCACTTGAAGCCTTCATGCACAACATATCGACAACCTCTGAAGTACTGATGGCCAAGCTGGTAGGCATTGTACTAGCCTGCAACGCGCGGGTATGCAATTCTTGTAACCCTGTCTGGATAGCCCCTAGTATGATCTGTTGTTGTTGTTCAAATTGATGCAGGGACTCCACGGTGACATCTCTGACTGTGTCACCGATATCAGGTAAGTCGCCCTCCATTAGTGTGATAGGGTCGAACGAGGTCTTGGTTTCCTTGGATTTATTTCTGGACCCTCCCATTTCTAGCTCTCTTGGGTGCTTAATGCAGGCCGACATCTCCTAAGGGTCCGCGTCGTGCTACTCTATGTCTTCCTCTTCAATCTCAGGTGAAGGCAACCGTGCACCTTTTTGAGAGCCTCGCTCTGTGCCGCCTGTCTGCTTACCTACCTTCTTTCATGCCTGCCCTACCTGGGCCTTTTCAACGGCCTCCGTTTTCCTCTTTTTGACCAGCTGCACCATCTTCAGTTTGGCCTCCTCCTTCTTCTTCTATGTGATGTACTTGCTTCCACCCACTGCCAAGTCCGTGGTAGTGTGCCACTCCACCGAACATTGATCAAGCACCGCATTGATGGAATCATCTGTGGCTAGATACGGCAAGTCATACCACTTTTGCGTAGGGTCCTTTCGCACCCTGATTGATATTTGATGGAAATAAAATTTAAACTTAGCGTAGCCCTGGAGGCTAGCATACACCATGCGAGACAACCGCAGCTTGTGATTGATGGCCATCCTAATATTCATCTCCATCAAGATCCAGAATATCTTGTTCTCTCGAACTCGCTGTGTGTCCTTGGTCGCCCACAATGAAGCGTAATTCACTACTTCAGGGAGGTCTAGCGTGACCAAAGGGAACTAGCTATCCTCTGGTAGCTCCCACGCTACCAGCACAATCGACAGCAAGAGCCAGACGTAGTGGAATGTCTTTCTTTTCTCTTGTGCTTTGTGGAAGTTCCCTAGGAACTCTCCGCGAAGGTAGTCCGACTAGTTAAACTGGGCTCCTTCCATGCACTGTTGTGTGAGGGCGACGACATGCGCCAACACCTCATCGGCGTGACAGTTCCGCATCAGCTTCCCCGCAAGGATCTGCGTTTATACCTTCACAGCGAGGTCACAGATGCTGGAGATAGCATATCCATGCAGCTTCTTCACCAGCTTGAATTTCTCCTTCATTGACTCTACGAGAGCCTGCTCGCCACCCTTGCAGCCAAAGATTATCTCTGGATTCTCGCCTATATACGAAAGGCATGTTATCTAGTAAATCAACATTACTATGATAGGTATCGGCTCCTCCAACCATAAACACCCATCATGCACCAAGCACAACAACTGCTTGATGACCAAAATTGTCACTGGGGTGCAGTTATAGTGCAGCACCCAGAGCAGGTTCAACAATCTTGCCTTCTCTACCCCCTTGAGCGACCTTCACGACTCTAAGGTGGTCATTCCTGTAATTCTGTCTATGATGCGGTGCATCAACTACTTAGTCGCCAGGTGCAGGAACTTCTCCTGGTCCAACAAGTCCCAGTCTTCGAGCTTTAGTATCGACACTCAGGCCAAGCGTGTATTGTTGAAGGGAATTTCGCCTGGTAGCATAGGGGTTTGCAGGGGAGTCTTACTGTCATCGATGTCCTTCGGGACCTTGGACTTAGGCTTGCGTGGAGTTACATACTCCAACAATAATGTAATAGGGTCCGCACCTTGGGTCTCCACCTCCTCTACTTCTATTCCCACATCCTCATCGTCCAGCAGGATGTCTTCGATATCTTCCTCCTTAGCTTCTAGGTTTATAGCCTTGTCTTTCTCTTATGCAGTGGGCTTTGGTGGGTTTCGCCTTGGCGAGGCATGCACCTATATGTCAAGTTGTTTGCCCTTATTTTCCTTCATGGTTTCCATGGCAGGCGTTGGCTTTGCTCTTGGTGTTCTCGAGGATTTAGGGACCTACGCCAATATTTTGGCCTCCATATTAATTTCCTACACATTCTCCTCGGCTGCCACTTCTTTGGTGTCCATAGCTTCTGCATCTGTCGACATGATGCTATTCACTAGTTCATGTGTCTCCTTTGACAATTGTTCAAATGTCGGACTCGCTATCAGATCTTGAAAGAATTCACAGTTCATGTGCACCTAGGAGCACAACAACTCAATTCTCAAAATGACAAGTGTTTTTTGTTGGACAGCCACTTGTAATTTATAGGGCATTTTGAATTCAATCCGATCGTTCCCACCAAAATAGGTTCATTAATGCTAGATTGGCGGTAGATTTTCAAGGATCTAAGCCATCAATTTCGTCTTAAATGTCAGCCGCCCGCTCCATTTGGCCTTACTTCTACCATCTTTTCATGAACAGTGACCGTAACAGTCACTTTTCGGTTGACTTGCGCGATTTATCCCTCGGTAGCATAGCTCCCTCCACGTTGTCACAGGCCCAGTGACAATTCCTTGCTTTGCACCACTCGCGAATCGCGCAGCTCCCCAACCCGGGAAGTGTAGTTTAGAGTCCCACACCTCCTTTTAGCTACATGGAATGCTAAGACTATGCTACCTTCATTTAATCACGTGGCCGGACCACCAATGTATGGCTTCAAGCAACTGCCATTCACCTTTCCTAGGAAGGGTTCTCCATTCAATTTGACCAATTATACCATGCCTCTGTCGATAATCTCCTTTATGACATAAGGCCCTAACTAGTGCATCCTGAACTTCCTTGGAAATTTATCAAACTTACTATCATATAGCAAAACTAGGTCATTTACCTTAAATGAGCACATCTTAATGAGTCGATCATGCCATGCCTTTTCGCGTTTCTTTTGGACCTGTTGGTGAAATCCAGCCAATCCTCTAGTTCATCCATCTATGCGAGCCTCTCCTCTAGGGCTTCGCGATCCGTCATACCTGTGAGCACTGCTATGTGCAGACTAGCCACAATATACTGCATAGACATTACTGCTTCAACCCCATAGATGAGACTAAGGGGGGTTTGTCCAATCAACTTCTTTCATGTCATTCAATAAGCCCATAATACTGCAGGTATGCGTAGGTCCCAATCACTTCGTTGAGTATTGCAAACCTTGGTCAGCACATTTTCGAGCACTTTTTTGAACGCTTCCACCGTCTCGTTAGCTTACGGGTGATAAGGCATGCTCGACTGGTAGTATACATGAAATTCCTCCATTAGTGCATTGATCATCTCATTTAGGAATTGCGTACTGTGATCACTCATCAAGATCCTCAGACAACCAAATCATGTTGGTACATGCTCAAAGAGGAATTTTGCAGTTGTTGAACCTGTGCAATCCTTCACAGTCTATGCCTCCACCCAATGAGTCAAATACTCCTTGGGTTCATGTGCACCTAGGAGCGCAACAACTCAATTCTCAAAATGACAAGTGTTTTTTGCTGGACAGACACTTGTAATTTATAGGGCATTTTGAATTCAAATCCGACCGTTCCCCCCAAAATAGGTTCATTAATGCTAGATTGGTGGTAGATTTTCAAGGATCTAAGCCATAAATTTTGTCTTAAATGTTGGCTGCCCACTCCATTTGGCCTTACTTCTACCTTCTTTTCAGCAACAGTGACCGTAACAGTCACTTTTCGGTCGACCTGTGTGATTTATCCCTAGGTAGCGTAGCTCCCTCCATGTTGTCATGGACCCAGTGACACTTCCTTGCTTTGCACCATTCGCCAATCACGTAGCTCCCCAACCCGGAAAGTGTAGTTTAGAGTCTCACGCCTCCTTTTAGCTACATGGAGTGCTAAGACTGTGCTACCTTCATTTAGTCACATGGTCGGACCGCCAGTGTATGGCTTCAAGCGACTGCCATTCACCTTTCCTAGGAAGGGTTCTCCATTCAATTTGACCAACTATACCGCTCCTCTGTCAGTAATCTCCTTAATGACATAAGGCCCTAACCAGTGCATCCTGAACTTCCCTGGAAATTTATCAAACTTACTATCATATAACAAAACTAGGTCATTTACCTTAAATGAGTGCAGCTTAATGTATCGATCATGCCATGCCTTTTCGCGCTGCTTTTGGACCTGTTGGTGAAATCCAGCAAATCCTCTAGTTCATCCATCTATGCGAGCCTCTCCTCTAGGGCTCTGCGATCCGTCATACCTATGAGCACTGCTATGCGCAGACTAGGCACAATATACTGCATAGGCATTATCGCTTCAACCCCATAGATGAGCCTAAAGGGGGTTTGTCCAATCAACTTCTTTCATTTCATTTGATAAGCCCATAATACTGCAGGTATGCGTAGGTCCCAATCACTTCGTTGAGCATTGCAAACCTTGTTAGCACATTTTCGAGCACTTTATTAAACGCTTCCACCGTCCCGTTAGCTTGCGGGTGATAAGGCGTGCTCTACTGGTGGTATACATGAAATTCCTCCATTAGCGTGCTGATCGTCTCATTTGGGAAGTGCATACCGTGATCACTCATCAAGATCCTCAGACAACCAAATCATGTTGGTACATGCTCAAAGAGGAATTTTGTAGCTACTGCGCCTATGCAATCCTTCATAGTTTGTGCCTCCACCCAACGAGTCAAATACTCCTTAGCGCTGAATGGGTCCCACAAAATCTGTTGCCCACTTCTCAAAGGTTTGCAACATCATCTGTGGATTCAAAGGCATCTCATCCCTCCACAATGGCTTGCCAGTCCTTTGACACACATCACATACCCTGCAATATGCTTTTGAGTCCTGATGGAGGATTGGCCACCACAACCTTGCGCATAGAATCTTTTGCGCAATTGCTCTCCCTGCATAATTTCCTCTCGCAGCGCCCCCATGAGCATCTGTGAGGATGCTGCTTCTTTCGAACTCAGGTACATACCGTCGCAATATCTCATCAGTCCCCATCTTGTACAGATGCCCAGCAATGACAGAGAAATCTTTCGCACGCACCACTAATTCCTTCTTCTATTGGACAATCTATCTTTTCGGTGCAGTACTTTTCATTAGGAACTTTATTACATCCTCAAAATGACCATCCACGATGCACACTGCAAATAGTTGCGAGTCAGGCAATACCTCCTCCAAATTAGTGGGGTTCCTCCCTTGTTTTTATGCATGACAATTGGTCTGGTCCCATGTTCAATCTTCCAGGCTTCACAACAACTTCAAAATCATACTCCTGGAACAATAAGATCCACCTACCGATTCTCCCCCCCAACATAGGCTTATTGACCAGGTACTTCAGCGCAGAGTGATCTGTATACATCCTAAAATGGACTCCTAGCAAGCAGTGCCATACTTCTGGAGTGCATACACCATAGCTAGCCCCTCGCACTTAGTGGTGGAATAGTTCTTCTCCGCCTTGGATAATCTTCAGTTTGCGAATGAAATAGAATGGTCCAAGCCTTCTCCGCTAGCCTATGTCAGTACTATTCCCAACGATATACATGATGCGTTGACATGTACGTGAAACTCTTTCTTCCGTCTGGGAAGACTAGAATTGGTGCGGTGACCATCTTTTCTTTTAATATATCCAAGCTCTTCTTATAGTCATCGTTCCAACAAAATGTGACATCCTTCTTCAACAATTTCTCCATAGGCGATGTGATCTGGGCATAGTCTTTGATAAACTTTCTGTAATAGCCCGTATGTCTCAGGGTAGCGCGCAACTGTTTCACACTTCTTGGCGCTTCCAAGTTTAGTATAATCGCAATCTTTGCGGGGTTTACCATCAGTCCCTATCTACAAACCACATGCCCCAAAAAGTTCCCAAAAGGAACACAAAATAGACACTTCTTGAGATTGAGCGCAATCTGGTATCTTTGACAAGTATCCAGCATTAGGCGCAAGCTTGCTACATGGCATTTAACCAACCCAAACACAATCCAGTCATCAAAATATACCTCCAGGAACTTATAAATAAATCCTTGAACGCAACAACAACTACGTGTGAGAATATCGCAGACACATTCTTCAATCCTAATAGCATTACAGTGTACTGAAAACAACCCCACTCGGTCGCGAAGGTTGTCTTTCTCCTATCCTCTAGTGTGATTTTGATCTAGTGGTACCTAGAGAACCCATCAGTGAAGGAAGATGCTTCCTGGACACCTATATTGTCCAACACTTCATTAGTGAACCTAGTCGACAAAGGATCATGTACACAGGCATCATTCAGCTTTCTAAGATTCACGCATATCCTTATTTCATCCTTCTACTTCTTTTATTGTACCACCATTGGACTTACCTAGTTTGATTCTTCCATAAGCTCAATGATGCCTACCGCAAGCATATTCTCCAGCTCTATGAGGACCTTTTTCTTATATTTCAGATTGAGATGGTAAAGCCTTTTCTTAGGCCCTTTCTTAACCAACTTTGCATCGGGTTTCAATGTAAACTTCATCATTCCTACGTCCCCGATTATCCCTTTCAGATCTGTAAACTTGATAGGGAATAAATCTTGGTGTTCGTGGAGCAATTCAGCGACCTTATCCACAATTGCATCGTCCTAGTAGTCTCCAATCTTTGCGAATTTGGGTTCTACCTCCGTACCAATGTTTACTTGGTTTGTTTTCAATGATGCCATTATGTCAGGGTTCTCAATCTGCGGTCCTTGAACCTCGCGGTGACCTTTTGTTTCTGGAATGGTAATCATCCATAGATCCTCGTCCTCTTCTTCAGCAGTTACATTATAACATTCTAGCAGGTGACTCAACTGAGTAGCCCATTCAGGCTTAATCATGTCTAAAGGATCTTGTGGTATCCTAAAAATTGTTGCTTTCACTTCTTGTAGCGCTTCATCAATACTATCAAACTCGTCCTCAAAAATGAATGTCACCATGAATCCTTCGCGCAGGATATCCCATTTTCTTGTCCCATGGAAAAGCTCGATTTCTACATACCAGTTGAATGGGACAATATCCAGAGTGTGACAGAACAAGTGCACCCATTCAAGTTGCATCTTTTCACCATAAGCCTGGGTCCATTTGTCCAAATGTGCGTGTGAATCATCCTGCCCATCATACTTGTCTGTCATTCACATCTTCGGCTTCTGAAAGCGAGTTCTCATCATTCTCCTGCATTCGCGCCAACCATCAAAGGTTCCCTTGTGCATACCCCACCATCTTGGGGGCGTAGTGCGCAGGGCCCAATCCAATGCCTGGAAGCGCTGATTTTCTAGTACCTCCTTTTCAAATGCATCCAAAGAGATATCTACCTCATTCAGACCATCATAAGTACACAAATTTCTTAACTATGAGGACACACAATGCAGCGATCAGGTCATCATGTTACAGTTCAGCATAGTCATTTCATGTAACCGGTTCTGCCAACACTCTAACTCTTCATTAGAGTCCGAAGTGCAGGAACTCTCGCGATCCCATGTAATCTGTCCATCCATAGTGGGATTCACCCAATATTGATCTCACGTTGTTATCTTATAGATACTGTCCAAATCATCATTGCTCTCATAATTGTGGACTAGTTTCGTATAGCACGATCCCTCCTCAGGATCTAGAGGTACTATTACACGTAGCAATTTCTTCTCAAATATCATCTTTCGCTTCTTCAGATTGATTACCCCATTGATATCAGTGGCCCAACCAATTCCTAGGAGTGCATGATAGTGATTTCTATCATCCACTATCTCTATCACCTCAAAATCAGCTAGCGTGTTCACTCCCTCAATATCTAGAGTCACCCCGTGCAGCCGCCCCATGGGGATGATATTCTACTGATTGGCCATCCTTAGTTTAATTAGAGACCATTTCAGTGCGGATCTCCCCATTCGTTCCCAAGTATGTTTTGGTATGATGTTCGCGTCTGACCTTAGGTCCAAAATAACCTGATCCATCTCATACTCTCCTATCCACGCGGTTAGTCTCATCTTCCGTCCCGTCCTTGATTTATGCTTTCCAATCTTTTGTACTACACGTAGCTCACCCAACGCGGTTCTTGTGCATCTATTAATGAGCTCATGTAACCCTTTCACTACCTTACTATCATGCAGTTGCTTCATATAGGTCTCCAGGAAATTTGTGAGCATAGATGGGTCCATCTCCCGCTTAGGCTTATCCTTGTTTCCTGAGGTGGAGGCCTCAGCGAAGCTCTTCTTAGCTTCCATGAAGGCTTCACGTGCACACTCCAAATCGAACTCAGCCTCCTTTGCTGGAGCTTTGCGAATCCATGTATTGTCTTCTGGTTGTTTTCCCTTGTCATCTCCTATCATGATTCAACTTCTAAACACTATGTTTACATTTGGATCCTCTTCCCGCAGCTCAAACCTCATCATATGCAGGTTCTGAGTCGACGGAGGTGGTAGCACCCCTTTGTCATGTATCCTAGCTGTCAGTGTAGGACAATCTTTTGCTTCATGATCAAACAACGTGCAATACTTGCACGATGGACGTGTGGGGTTAGTACAATCGCAGGCATAA
Organism: Pinus taeda; assembly: GCA_000404065.3. Taxonomy (NCBI): domain Eukaryota; kingdom Viridiplantae; phylum Streptophyta; class Pinopsida; order Pinales; family Pinaceae; genus Pinus; species Pinus taeda. Next base: position 237,087 of record APFE031286658.1, read on the forward strand.
TGTCTTGGTCCTCTGAAATTGTAGAAAATCAACTATCCTCAACCTCTACCAAGTCCTCCTCCACCTCTGCCTTGTCCACGCCCCTGAAATCCTGTCCGTGCCATCCCTGCGCTCTGGTCAGGGGGCAACATTTTGACTTGCACCATATAGGCGGGATATCTATCCATCATCAACTCATAGCTTCTGCAAGTACACTCATCACGCCCTGACGACCTACAAAAGTTGCAAAATTGCTGTTGCGGTGCCTGTACAAACTTCTACAGCAAATGACAGTTATCCGTGGCATGTTTTCCTGCTACCTGACAGATAGCGCACCATAATGCAGGCCCCGCACTAGGTCTTGCTTGAGCTTTTGGCCTTAAAGGCATTAGTCCCCCTCCTGCAATATAGTTCGCAAAGACCGGGAAATGGTCCTTATCATGCCCCTGACTCTTTCATTTCAAGCAGCATACCTCCTCTCGCACCTTTGGTTGAACCGTCCTGTCCTGCTTCAAGCTTTGCATCTCAAGGCACAAATTCTTCAACTGTGCATGGATCTGCTGAACTCCTAGATTTGGATCTTACATTGGATTTTCATGTAGTCTCATGGCAATCTCCAAGGCCTCTGCCTGAGTGGTTATCTTCTGCTGTGATAGCGCAACCCTTAACTGTGGCAGGAGCGAAGCAACAAACCACTCGCGATGTTGTCCGTCTGTTAGGTTCATGTTGGCTTCACAAATTGTACATTTTAGCCTCTGATCTAGTTCCCAAGGTGTCTCACCTGGTTGCATTGTGATTTCTTTGAATCCCACAATCGACTATGCGTCAGATTTAGGCATACAAAATTATTTATTCAGTGTTGTTTGGATGTCTACTACTCTAGCATTCGGGTTATCGTTAGAGTACTTAATATACCAGGTTAGTGCATGATCTTACAGCGAACTAACCAGCGTCGCCTTCATTAGATGATCATCTATAACACCTTGAGCTTCCCATGCAACCCCCACAATGAACTAGAATTGGTCCGGGTCCTCATTTCCCAAGCCTTTGAACAAAGGTTGCTTCACTGTATTTTCCATACTGAACTGTGGTGGAGGTGGAGGTGGTACGGGTGAAGTTGGAGGTGATGGTGGTGAAGTTGGAGGTGGTGTGGGTGGAGGTGGTATTCATGGAAATCCTTGTTTTATTAACTGAATAGCACTTCACGGAGAACCTTCGCTATCTCTTCTTCATCACCTCACAGAGGTGAAATCAAGTGGCTATACTCCGGACCCTTTTTTCCTTTCTTCCTATAAGTTTTTCCGCTTTGTGTAGTTCTGAACATCAAGGTAGTTGCATAACTCGTTTTTAGCACAATAGAATTTTAATCTAGGTATTCAAAGATTTTACGTACTTACCTCGCAGTCCTTTGAAAAAGCGTCACTCCGCCTCACTATAGATGACTGAGGTGTCGACTGTGAATTCAGTCACAAATCCTCCTATGATGCGATCAAGCCAATGATCAACAACGTGGGTGATCTTATCCTCTGATGCTTCGAATTTTTGTATTAGCTTCGGGGTCCACACAATAGGACCGTCAAGTTTCCACCTTCCTTGGCTATCTGCTAACTTCGTGATCCACTCGTATAGCTCAATAGGGAAGGAGTAGAAAAATATCTCGTGGATCTCTGTATACAGGTATCTATCCAACCACTATTCCTTTGTCAATCATGGGTTTTTGTTTTCTTGCGCCGCGAATTCAAGGATTTTCATATCCAACCAGTCTTCGATATCATTTTTAGTTGGATTCTAGTGATACGGCATCACACATCTCTTATGCAGATTCCAGTCCCAGCAACGGAACCATTTGTTGGCTTAAGGGGGCGTAACCCAGGTTTAGTGTTAATTAACCAAACAAATCCCTACACCACTAGCCCTTTTGGCATCAGCCCGTGTAGCGCAGACCGAAGTCTCACCCGAAGCAGTATGGGGGGATGTTGGAACCAAGTTTCCACACCCTGAGATGGTTTTGATGTCGTTTGATTCCTTCTATCCCTGCCTTCGTGCAGGTCACTTCACTCTAGGCCTGCGAGACGAGCTCTCTATTCCAGCCTTCAGTACCTCTGCAAAAGGGTACAATCGGCCTTCAAGTAGCCCTAGCCAATTGCTCAGGTCGTGCAGATTCCCAAATTACTTTAAGTGACTTGCTTGTCTTATCCAATAATTATAGTTAACACTGCGTAAACATATAATCATAATTGCGTTCAATTATTCAATGTAATTGCACTCATTCATGCATCACATAAGCATAATAAAGGAAATTCATACATAACAAATCAAGATGCAATAACAAAACAAAGACACAAGAATTGTAGAATATCTCTCTTTATTAATATATTCCAAGTGTTTATAAACAAATCCACCTTGTGGACACAGCTGCAGGGGTCGCGCACTCAGTTACAGACTTCTACCCTATGCCTCTGCGCACTTAGCTACAGAGCCTCTACCTACGCTACAACCCAAGACTTAGACTTCTTACTTGAGAGCTACCACTCTCTTACATTATTCATCATTTTATGTCTCCCTAAAACTACTTAAAGCTTAGCTCTTTTTATACAATCCCATGGTCCGCGGACCATGGGCAGATCTCTTACAGCCGACTTTACTTTAGAAAACTAAGGGCGGACTACCATTTATGAAACATAACACCTCTGAGCTCCACAACCACAAAATGCGAAGTCTTTACAATTATATTAAAAAAAGTTACTTAAACATGGGCTTTTAGCCTCAAAACTACCCTTGGGGGATCCCGCTTCCACCAACTACAAAGAGGGGAGGAAAGTGATCCTCTGATAGAGAGGTAGTAGTACCACCCAAGAAGAGACACACATGAACCATAAGGAGATTCTATCTAACATCCAGTGAAATAGTCCACATAGGATGCAATGGTCGTTACAACTAACAAATGAAAAGGTCTGTCTAATACACTACGGAATATTCCACAAGGATGGGACAACAATAATAACCATTACAACACATTCTCAATAAGATAAGTACTAAAACAACCAAAATAGTTTAACTATCTTAGCACATGTGAAAGCAAACATGAAGTACAAGCATCAGTAGAATAGTCTTACAAACATTCATAATCCATGCATGAAGAACATGCTAGCCTTGAAGGCTTCTATTATTAAGTAAAGTTCCAAGACACATGTTTACAATGAACATCACTAACTCTAGTAATGGAGTGTTGGAGAAACTCCTTGCTCTCCAAAAGATCTAGCTTATCTCGCTAATGCTTTGTGGGAGGAGCCAAGGTGAAAATTCCTTTACTCATACAGTGAGGGAGTATATATAACCAAGGGGTGATGCTTCCCCTTCCTTGTGACTCTTTGACTAATCTCATGACTGTTGACTTCCTATGATTTTTCAAATTTACATGACTCTTCGTATTCCACACATGTCCTTTGGAATTTCACTTTACAATACATTTTTGAAACATAGGTTACATCATTGGCCACAAGGTGTGCCATGCGACCACTCATGACATGAAATTGCTAACGTGGAATGCATGATGATGTGGAAGTGTCAAGCCACTGCTACTGCTAGGTGTTGAGTGTTTGCTTGGGAATTCTATTCTCTTCACCTTCATATGACATGGTGATAAGGAATATTAAATGATCTTAAGTCTTGAGTTGCGATCACAAACTGAGGTCCCTTTTCCTTCTTGTGATTGATAAACTTGCATGTTCAACTACAAGAGTGTGTTTCAACATGTTTACCTCCTTCATCATCTCACCATAGCATGGTAAGGTACTTGTATTTGCAATTCAAGCATGAGAAGACAACATCAGTCTGAAAACCCCCTAGTCTAAGATGGTGCATTCTGATCCATTGACTGAGCTAGAACAAGGTGATAGGTCAAGAGAGATGGCTCAGTGACTACGCAATTGCACAGTTCAAGCAACCAAGGGTGAGGCTTGAGCTTTGGAACTACACAGTGTGCAGTTCATGCAGGACTGAGTGAAAAAATTGTGTAGTTCAGAGAGCCAGTGGAATAGGGTTATGGGATGGAGATTGAGAGGACATACTACACAGTTTTGGGAGACAAGGGACGTTAGGCTGCTGCACAAGTGCATAGTTCAGAGGCTTAGGGAATGAGCTTGAGGCTTATAATTTTTCAGTGCATAGTGAAGGTTAGGCTGGGAGGATTGATTACATAATTCTAGAGGTCAAGGCTGGAGCTTGGGCACAAACATTACGTAGTGCAGTAGTCCTAGGAGGCAAGGTCACATATAGAGGACTAAAAATACGCAGTGCGTAGTTCAGGGAGGTTGGGTGAAGCCAAGATGCTTAGTTGGGAATCCTTCTAAAAAATGTTTGTGTAAGACCAAATAGACCAATGTGAACATTGATAAGACTTCGACTATGATCTCAAACTTATAATACTTGACGACACAACAACAAATACAACCCATGACCCATGAACAATGTATTTCCCTCCGTGTGACAACTTTATGACCAGTTATGAGAAGTGTGACACTTAAGATAGACTTTGGGACAACCGTGACGACACTTGTGCGATAGTGCTTAAAACTTTGTGAATGAGTGTGAGAAATGGTTACATAGTTATAAAAATTCACATAGACAAAGATAGACCCTTGAAACCATCAGAGCATGCTTCTACACATTGTGTGATAGCCAATCATGTGAAAAGATGCCAGTTTACCCAACTTGCAAAAGGGAGAAAAACACATCAAAAGGTACATGAAATGAGTTTCATTGTTTGTTACGACAATATGCAAGGCCAAGGATGGCTCTGAAACAGAGTGTGAGCCAAAATTTTGGAGCATGTTGTAGCAGCTACAACATAGTGCAAAAGTAATCTTTTCCATATTTAAAAAATTATGAACTGAAAAATATCCTTCTAACATATTTAACCATTTATCTACGACATTTGTGTCTATCTAGTGTTCAAATATTGGAATTTCAAAATTAATGTGTATCTTAAATGTGGTGGCACCTCCAAGTTGGCTTCTAGATGAAGATACTTTGACCGCTGATATCCGCAGAAGGATCTGGGAAAAAATATCCATCATCTCATTCCTTTTTCGCTTGAGGGATTTCTCCAACAACATTTTGAAAGGTTATCCTGCTCCCTTGTCTTCCTTTTCTTCCACCATGGAAGGTTTTCATGCCCAGTGAGGTTGGTCTTGCAAGGGTTCAACCAACTCAATTCCTAACTCCTTATACCCCAACCTTATTAGAGACATGCATAGAAAAAAGAGAAAGAGTTGACCACTCTAATACCACTGACCTAGATTTATGTTGGAATAAAATGAAATACAGATTAAAAAAAATAAGAGATTAAACAAAAACTAAAATTCAATTCATTAATAACAAATACTGAAAATTATTTACAGGTAGAAGGGAAATAAACTAGCTTGGGGGATGGTAGCTATCTCTGAGAAGAGGTGTGAGGGATACATGCCTTTTGAATTATGTTATAATGATGCTAGAAGAAATTTTTATTATTGAGAAACAAGGGAAAACCCTAAACATCCAAAAACCAAACCTTAGAGGATGAAGCGCCAAAAGTTTGTGTGCCCCATTAGGGTCAGTTGGGACATCAACTTCCAAGGGTCGTAACATTGGAATATGATCTCCATTTGACACATATGCTTCCTCACTAGAAAGATATATTTGAGCACAATTTTTTTGACTACAAGCCCATATTGAACATTACATTTTGTCTTTCCTATTTTCCAAAAAGATCTCATTTAGGGCCTCAAAACAACTCTGAAAGTTCAGGACCTGAAAAACTGCCAAAAATAGTAAATTATGTTAGAAATTAGGAAACTAAAAGGAAATCATGTTGGGGTCTAAGTGGAATATGCGGGTGGCCACCAATATTCACATGGATCATGAAAATACCACAAAGACGATGCACCAATATTTGATAATGGAGTTCACTCACGATGTGTTAGCTATGTTTCTGGGCCCAACTGTAAAGTGGGGAGGCCTCTATATTATCTCAGCAAAAATGAAAGGAAATTACATGGAAAAACATGTTATTCTACCTCACTTATGGCTGTGACCTAAAAATGGGACACTCATATCCCAAATTTCACTGTACCAGTGAAATTTTGAGCAAAATGGGTAAGATTCTGACACTGTTAACTCTGGAATCCTAGAGAATCTTAAATATTCCACAATATAATCTTTCGGGAATATTCTAGGGAATATTTCCTAGGAATATTCTTCTTAGTATATGTGCCTTAGGGTTTCACATACAAGGTCATAGGCCTATCCTGGTTCCTTTGTTTTGAGTTTTGCTCCAGTCATTGACCTGCTCTGCCCGTTCTCAACTACTTGTCGTATGGGAAGGCACAAATTAACTATTATGAGTACAAAAAACATAACAAAGCTCATTGGATGGAATATTGGCTTACACATTGAACTTAGAGCATTTGGGTTCGCTGGGTCATAAGTTTAAACCCACGAAGTCCAACAGTCCTTTGTATTTTCATATAATATATATATGAAGTTTGGTTGGGGTTTGGTGGGTCTACCAAGTTTGGTGGCCAGCCAACACACAGTATAAATTATCTGTCACCTATGAATGATAACTTCGTTGGTTTGTTAAGGCCTATTTAGCTTCCTGTTGGGTGTTATGTGGCATCATTTTATTGGGCCACATGGCCCCATTCTATTGGCCACAAATATGCAAACAATTTTAGTGGAACTACCGCCATATTTGGTAGTTCTTCCAATTTTAACCATGCCTAAACCTGTCACCAATTTTAGTGGGATGCCACCAAATTTAGCCACTAGTTTGGCCAGAATGTTAATTTGGTGAAGGACGAAATTTATCTCAGACCAAATAAATTTGTTCTTTTGCCAAGTTTGAATGTAGCTTTGATTGGGCTTAACTTTCGCCTATGTACTCGAATTGATGTGTATTTTATGTCGTTTGATTCGTTGCGACGAGATCTTCAACTTGGTTCTATCTTCACTAAGTTTTAGGACTTTGATTTTTAGGCCTTTAGGGATCCTCCTAGATAAATTTGATGTAAAGATTTTAGCTCGACCACTAGTGGCTATTGGATGAAGATGCTTCACCCATTGACACGCCCCAAAGGATATGAGGAAAAATGTCCATCATCTTGTTCCTTTGTTGTTCGAGGGCTTCTTCAAGAAACAATTTGAAAGGATCTCCTTCTCCCTCATCTTTATTTTCTCCCACCATGGGAGGCTCTCAGGGTCTGCAAGGTTGGCGTTAGAGGAAATTTTAGCTTAAAAGTTCCCATGAAAATTTCATGTGCATAATATGTAAACCAATCAAAATCCTTTAAATTTAAAAAGAGGTACATGTAAATATTTGAGGGGAAAAAACATATATATTTTTTTAAATTGTATTCTTGCCTTATCTCCTTATAGGTTTACTCAAATATCAAGTTTAGGCACTCATTGGATGCATAATTAAATTTGACATCCAACGAGTACCCATTATGCATACTTTTGAGAAGACCCACATTGATAAAATTGAAGACATATTTAAAAAGTGTGTTCAACACATTTTCTTTAGTGTATTTTCATTTTTTCTTTTTATCAATGTAGGTATTCTCATAAGTATGGCTAATGGGTACTTGTTGAATGTGAAATTTAATTCCGCTCCCAATAAGTGTCTACACTTAAAATTTGAGTAAACCTATAAGGAGATAAGCCAAAAATACAATAAAAGGGTAGTTTTCTTCTTTTCCATCCAAAATTCATAACTCTTATTTTATTATATTCCTATTATTTTATTATTTTTCCTTAGGAGGCCAATTTTAGGCTGAAATTTCCTCTAATGTTTTGCAAGGATTCAACTAGTTCAAGTCACAACTCCTTATACCCCAGCCTCATTATGGACATGCACAAAAAAAAAGAGAAAGAGCAGACCACTTTGATACCACTTATCCAAAATTATGAAGGAACAAAATGAAATACATATTTAAACAAAAATAGAGAAATACCACAAAATAGGATTTCAATTAATAAATAACCACTATTGAAAATTGTTTGTATGTAGAAAGGAAAGAACCTAGCTCAGGTGATAGTCGCTTATCTCTTAGAAGAGATGTGATGGATATATGCCTTTTGAACTAAGTTACAATGAGGCTCTCAAGCCTTTTTATCATTAAAAAACAATGGAAAACCCTAAACATTCAAAAATCTAACCATATAAGATGAAGCGCCAGAGGTTTGTGGGCCTCATTGGGGTTAGTTAGAAAGTCAACTTCCCATGGTTGTAACTTTCACATACGATCTCTGTTTGGTGCAAACGATAACCCATTAGAAAGGTTTATCTGAAGACAACTTTTGATTGCAAACATAAGCCATTAGACTCAAATTTGTTTGTTTCCTCAAAAAAACACCATTTAGGGCCTCAAAACGGCTCCGAAAGTTCACGACCTGAAAAACTACTAAAAATAGAAATCTCCTAAAATAAGAAATTGAAAGGAAACTAGGAAATTGAAAGGAAATATTGTTGGGGTCCAAGTGGAATAGTAGGGTACCCACCTATATCCACTTGGATCAATTTGATTTCAAATTTGAAGTTTATGATGCTTTCAAGTTTTTATAAGGGGGAACTTTTGAAGGCTACATAAGTAAGATATATGCTTTGTTGTGGGGTTCTATATATCCAAACAAATATACATTAGGTTTCATTTATTTTGCATCAATTACGGATTATGGAGGAACACTATGACATATCTCAAATTGCAGTGGTTCTCTTTGAGTAGAGGAAAGAGTGTATGTCAATATTTTTTTTGAATACCACCCCTCATCCAGCCACATTAAAGAAATATATTACATTGATTCTTTAAAGGAAAATTTTGGGGTCAAAATTTTAAAGTATTATATTTATTTTTAAAAATAAAATTATCTCCTATGCCACCCAACTCTTTTCACCCAATTGCATATTACAATATTTTACAAATTAAATATAAAGGGTGAAAATTAATATAAAGTAGTTGGAAATACTATAAAGTGTGGGAAGTACAAGTAAACCATCAAGGGATATGGACACCCACTGGAAATGGTTCCTTGCTTATATGGTACTCTTGAAGCCCCGAAAATTGGGTCAACAACAAGGGGCATACCCACCCGGTCCGGACCTTGGCTGGCAACTCCTTATCCGTTTGGTATAGCGGGTCCGACTGGGGATAATGGGACCAGTTTTCCAATCTAAGGGTGTGTGTGTGTGCAGAGTTAGATGATGCTGATCTAAGAGTACTTCAAGCTAATTTAATTTCAAACTTTTAAACTAACTCTATGCTATTGTAATCTAATGAGAAACAACACATCTAATCTACGCTAACCCAGGGTGTATTTCTTCTATTATGCAATCTAAAGAGATTTCAAACAACAACTGGTAATAAAGATCATTCAGCTATTATAAGAATAGAAATTAATTAAGATAAACCACTTTGCATAAGAACTTAGGAAAAACAGTTGTGAACAGCATATCGCATAATAAGTTATTCATATATCAGACATAAATAAATGGCTCCACCGTACAGAAGTGCCAAATGGTAACTCATACATTCATGCAATAACATATAAACAACTGAAAACTGTATATCACTTTAAGAATATAAGCAGAAATGGCCAAGAGATAAAAGTACCATTTATGACTAATCCTACTCATAAGCTTCAAGAAAAAACGATTTATCTCTACTTGTTCTAACATCTACTACGAGTACAAAAGTGTAACATCAGTAGCAGACATCAAATGCAAACATTAATAAATCTCGATCCATCCATTCATCAAAACCTCCTCTGAGGGTGCAGAAGTGCATGTTCCGAGTACAAGTTTTTGACAAATTCCTGGACCCTTCTCTAAATGCATGAGAAGGGTTAAAATACTACTTCCTAATTCTAATAATAGTGTCTTTACAAAATTTAGGATGTGGTTTTCAAATGATTGTCCTTTTTCTAATCTAATTTAAAAGAAAAAACAAATTTCTAAAATAAGGCTACTTCTGAACTTGGTCTTTGAAGCTGCAAGTGTTCATCATGGGCTTGAGAAGAGTCGGCTAGCTGACTTCTGCACTGATCTGGGCTGCGAAAACAGAATCTATGAGAGATGGCACTACTTTTTCGGCCGTGTTTATGATGCATTTCACAGTCATGCATTGAATATGCAGCTTGACCAAGTATGCCCAGTAACACTCCCAATTTAACCTGTTCAATGCCTGGATCGCTTTTCCCTTTTCCTGCGCCTTCTGCTTCCATTCTGCTTCCAGTCGTAGTTTATATGGTAGGTACCCCGGGGATGCATTTCACAGTCATGCATTGACTATGCAACTTGACCAAGTATGCCCAGTAACACTCCCAATTTAACCTGTTCAATGCCTGGATCGCTTTTCCCTTTTCCTGCGCCTTCTACTTCCATTCTCCTTCCAGTCGTAGTTTATTTGGTAGGTACCCCAGGGTGGTCTCTTCGATTAATTTGGCCCTGTGTAAATTCTCATTTACACAGTCGATAAGAATGTTTGCTTGTGTGGCCGCTGTCTCCGCTGCTTTTTCCACCTGCCTGATTTGATCGCCCCATTTATTAGAGAGCAATTATTTATGATTCTCGATTATTCTCGGTGCACTTGCTCTTTTTCCTTCATCTTCATCCTGCCAAGCTAAGTATTCCATCACTCGTTTGTCACTCTGATCATAGTCACTTCGCAAGTCTACCACTTGATTGGTGTTTTTATCTCAACTCGCAATAGTGACTCCACTGTGATATCTTACGTCCCAACTCTTCCTGTTGCTACAGTAGTTGCTCATTTAAGTCAATAGATTCTGAAATAAATTCCGCAAGCTTAGGCTCATCTTTATGCATTTCTTGTAAAATTTTCAATTTCTTTCCTTTCTCGTCTAGACTTCTTTGATAGCCTATCTGCATCTGCTGAAAGTCTTCATACAACTTCTCGAGCTGTTTGGAAGCTTCAATACTAGTATTGGCTTGTTGCAACTGTCGTTGTAGTATCTGTATTTGATCTTCTTGTTCTTTCAACAGTTGCTGAACTTCCGATGCCTTGTCAATAGTTGCAGAAGAATATGCTCCTGCGATCTGAGACAACTTAGTGAGATTTTCAGTTAGGTTATTGTTGGGGTCTTTCCATAAGACGTCTAAATGTTTAGCATCTTGTGACAGTGTATTTTCTAGTTTCCTTTTCTTCCTCTGTCTCCTTACAACTGCTTTATGTTGGGGACTATAGAATACATCCAGTGGGGGAATTTCTTCTACATTAAGTAGAAGCTCAAAAGGTGGAGCGATAGAAATGTGCTCCGTTTCTGTGACACTGCTAACTATGGTCGAAACCACTTCTTGCGCTACCTGTGTATTGTTCACAGGTGTTCTTGGGGCTTACCCTTCAAGATTGATCATCTCGTTGAAGGTTTCCCATTCTTTGTCCAGTTCTGTTGTGACGAGTGGCGCTTTAATGACGAGAGGGGGGACATCTCTTGGCGGGGAGGCGATAACTTGTTGTTGCGACATTGCACTTGACTGAGCTGTATCTTTAGCTGTTTCTTTGTTTTTCTTGGTCGCTTCCAGACCCTTTAGAATGTTCAGGCACTCCTTGCACAGTGTTATATTTAGATCTGGAAGTGCTAGAGTTTCCACTGAGGCTAACGCTGGGAGTTGGTTCTCTGGCAGGCAGTCGCAGCTTCTCTAGAGGAACACTGGGCAACCTTCTTTCCCTGTATAACATGAATCTTTGGAGGTCATCTGGAGACAACTTCGACCGAGCTTCCCGCAAAATTTCTGGAGTGAGCTCCTACTCTGAAACAAATCATCAAACAAATCTTTCTTTCCAACGAATACTTTTATTTTGACGTTCGTTGTGAAATCTTGGGCAACATTATTTGGGTCTCATGGCCTTGCTGGGAATTTAAATAATTGTAGACACATCACATTCTCCACTTCGGTGAAAGCGTGTCCTACATCAAACAATGAGAAGGCCCAACAAGCTACAGGAAACTGAGGCCATATGGCCTTCTTTTTGTCTTTTAGGTCTTTGGTAAGGCCGCCTTCTGAACAGGTTTGATATGCAATTTCCCGAGCCAAAAGTTTATCAGGGATATATAGAGGTAGGACATGTGGAGGTACAGTGCTTCCAAACACTCTAATATAGGTGAACCATTCTTCCCCGAACCATCTTGCGATGGGGATGATGTCTATCTGTGCCTCGGGTGAGCACCTCGGGGGGTCTTCATCATACATCATTCTATACAAGGGTAAGATAAGCCCGTGACAAATCTGGTAGAAGTGTGGGACGAACTGGGAATCCCATAACATCTTATGATAAACATGGATAGGTAATGGGTCCTGGGTAGTCCATTTCCAACCCATAGTGGGGAATTTAGACACATAACAAATAGAATCCATAACATATGCGGACAGATAAAAAGGAGGATAGATCCTTTGAGACAAGGATCTTTTAGACCGGTAATTCATAACAGCCGTGTATAGATTATCAGAAAATATCTTGGCCCAATCCATAATATCGGCATTTGTGGTAACATCTATTAATGGTAGCCATTCAGACGAAAATTTATTGATATCCGGCATCCCAAATAACCTACAAAGCATGGCTGCAGCAAAACAATACGGAGAGGTGAGGGAACCAGTGCTGTACATACCGTTTTTGTCCTTTTTGAGCGGCTCCTCTTTTCTGGACCAATCTTTGGTGGTCTCTGCTAGGTTTGGGTTCTCTGCCACAAATTTCTTAACGAATTGTGCATTGTAAGTCACCTACGGTTTAGGAAGATGATACATAAGCTTTAAATCTTATTCAGCGAATGATCTAATGAGCCCATGTCCTTGAACCTTGAATTGTCTGTTGTTCATCTCTGCATTGTCAAGTATCCACTTGATCATATCCGTATATGGTAGAATTTTGGGC
>APFE031286658.1:250007-260526 GCA_000404065.3 Pinus taeda
TAATGGGTCCTGGGTAGTCCATTTCCAACCCATAGTGGGAAATTTAGACACATAACAAATAGAATCCATAACATACGCGGACAGATAAAAAGGAGGATAGATCCTTTGAGACAAGGATCTTTTAGGCCGGTAATTGATAACAGCCATGTATAGATTATCAGAAAATATCTTGGCCCAATCCATAATATCGACATTCGTGGCAGCATCATTTTTGTCCCTTTTGAGCAGCTCCTCTTTTCTGGACCAATCTTTGGTGGTCTCTGCTAGGTTTGGGTTCTCAGCCACAAATTTCTTAACGAATTGTGCATTATAAGTCGCCTGTGGTTCAGGAAGATGATACATAAGCTTTAAATTTTGCGCGGCGAATGATCCGATGAGCCCATGTCCTTGAACCTTGAATTGTTTGTTGTTCATCTCTGCATTGTCAAGTATCCACTTGATCATATCTGTATATGGTAGAATTTTGGGCCTTGCTGCATCCGGTGAAGAAATGAACATGCTAGCTCCTCTAAGGACGCCTCGGAAGAGCGTTGTGAGCCCGCGACAGTATCAACCTTCATTACTCTAGGATTTTCTTCTTCAAGCAGCCTCTACATGCTTTCCCATGTCGATATCCCTACGTCTCTGTTACAGGCTGTGTCTGTATACAAAGGCGCCATCTCCTTCGTCTTTTCCTTTGCCTCAGAGCCTTGAGCTTTATTTTTCTTTCCCATTCCTTCTTGCGTTTGGCTTTGAATCGTCTTAGCTCTTCGTTCCTGCGGATTACGAGTGAAATGGAAATGACTGATTAAGAAAGGTGATGGGAGAGTTTTAAATGCAACAGATATATCAAATATGCCACCTTACGTGAAGTAATTCTTTACAAAAGCACGCGTCTTCATTTCATTTAATAACTGACAACTAATTCATTTACTATCATTAAAAGCGCATGATCTTGAGTCAAATTATGGTAAGTGGCTTTTCTTTGAATGGCGTGCCTGAAGGATTCGTGATGAAGTGATTTATGATTTGCTTACGTAACATCGCAGATCGCGCCATCGCAAATCGCGCCATCGCAAATCGCACCATCACAGATTGCACCATCACAGATTGCATCATCACAACGATCGCAACATCGCAGGTCGCAGAAGTTTGATGTTTGCCAAATCTTTCCAGTTCATTTCTGCGATATGCGATCTTGCGACCGGTGTTATCGCAGATCGGTAAATCTTGAAGTTTTTTCCTTATGAGTATTACTTCATTGTGATGCGATGTTATGCTTAACACGAGGGTCTTGTGCATACTCATATTATAGAGAAATGGAGGCATTTCCTATCTTTTTTGCAACGCGGTTTTAAAGATATTTCCCTTATTGTAGACTTAGGTTAAAAATATTCAAAAGACCTTTCTAAGTTTACGATGGTAACCTTATTTTGAAGAAAGGGAACTCTTGCTTTTTTCTTAAAAATTTAACTAAGGGTCCCCATTCATTTAGTATTTTGGACAACACTTAAATGAACAAGGGGGGGTGTTGCTGGCCACAACAATTGGCGATTCACTTGGGAGAACTAGTTATCTCTGATCTTCTATTAACGTTTTTCAAACTTCTGAAACAAAAAATTTTCTCAGAAAACATAAACTTTATTATAAAAAGATAAAACATATTATACTTCAAACTCTCAATGATATTTTGTTTCAACCTCTTTCTATTTTAATTACTTGTATCCTTAGCTTGTCCTTGCATTTACATCAGCCATTACTTGGTCTTGTAAGAAAAATTAAAATAAAGTCTTCCCTGTGTAGCAGCCTTTTAAATATGCTCCTTTATCGCAGGTAGAGCCCCTGCTGCCAGCAGGTGTGCATAGCCTCGATAGGGTTACCTATTACCCAGTTATGATCCTTTATCCTGCTTAAGGCTATTTACAACTTTTCAGAGAAAAACCCATTTTGACACTTTTTTCCTTCTTTTTTTTTTTTTATTCTCTAAAGAACAATGTCTTGGTTTGGTGGCCAAATTATGGCACAGTCATTCACTTGATTTACACTTTTGCTGAACAAGCTGGCTCGTGATGAGACCCCTTGTCTTTTGATTGCAACAATCTTGAGTCGTTGCCCTGTTTTGGTGGACAGTATTGGCAAAGTCAGCAAGTTATAATATCTGTGATCATGATAAGCCAGCTCATGATGAGACCTCTTATTCTTTGAGATATAGTGTTTTCTTGGATTGTTCCTCTGAATGCTGCGATTTCCTTTAGCAGGGAGGAAGTCAATTTTTTCCTTAAGAAAGTTCTGGACGACAATAATAGAGCTTTTTGGAAATGGCTGTTTCTACAGGGAATCCTTATTTTGTTATTGATGCCTTTCATTGTACTGACGTAAAACAATTTCTTCACTAAGATTGCTTTCTTCAAATTTCTTGGAGTTGAAACTAGTATCATATCTGGGTTAAAGTTCTATTGATAATAAAGATCAAGTTTCCAAAAGATTTGCTATTTATAGAAGCAAAAGTTCAAAATCTTGATAGAGAAATGGTGTCTTTAGTAAATGTCAAATGTTGTTAACCATAGCAAATTTTATCATCGAGAAAAATATTTAACGAAATGGGAGGTAGACATTCCCTAGGGTTATGTACAGAATAGGGATAATCTCTTCTCTTATTTTGCCTACTAACTATTAAAAGTAAACCTAATAACCTAGCTAAATTACCTCTACTCCTATTCTAACTATATACAAAAATTTAATTAGGTGAAATGATATTTCCAGTGGAGCCATCTTTTCATTTTTATTCCTACACGTATGTAACTTTCAAACATCAGTGTTAAGAACAAAACTTTTCTTGCACTGTTAATGTTGGATGTGGAATAAGAATGTGTAACTTTAGTTGGAATTCTGTCCAAAATCACTTTCTCATGAAAACTTCTTTCCAACTGGATACCTAAGTTTTGATGAGTTACTTGGGATAAATCAATAACATCATCATTGTCAAAGTAACCATCATAAATGATTTTATAGGTTTCCCTAGATTTCTCTTTTTCGTCATATATTTTCAGACAAGGAAGGTCAAGTGGTTCTTGTTTGAAAATGATCAAAGGATGTTCTATAGCTATCTTTTTATCTTGAAAACCTAATGAGGACTCATTTGAATAATCCTCTGTGCTTTTTGAAATATCTTTAATATTGAGAGGGGAAAAATTATCACCACTAAAAACATCAGGATAAAGAGAAAAATGTGATTCTGGAACAATGCATTTGAGAATATCATCATGGAAAAATCTTTGTTCATCAGATTCATCATAGACATCGGGCTTTAGATCATACCTTTGTGTACTGATACTTTTTGAAAGAGAAATAGTTCGATGTTCTAACCTTGGCATCTGCATTTGTTGACTTGCAACGATATTATCTGACCTTGTATCAAAGTCATCTCCTGGTTCCAAGGCAGGCTTTCCTCCAGCATTCTCACTTTTGTCTTCTTGCATTAGAGCATGCATGACTCCTAGGTTTTGGGGACTTTCTTCATTATGGCTGATTTGTATATTCAAATTGGAATTCTCATTCATATTAGAAGAAAATGAGACAAAACTTGAACTAATTTCTGCTTGATCAGACATAGGAGGCAGGGAATACTCAGCATAATCTGAAGATTCTTCATCTGTGAGTTCACTTTCAAGATCGTACTTTAGACAATTAATATGAAATCGCATATTAAAATCCCTAACAGATTCATCTTGTTTCCGTAGATAATCAATTTCATCATATACCTGGTCATAGTCATAACAATCAAATTCAAAAATGAAAGTCTTGACGAATTGGTCCCAGCTGTGAATTCATGCAACTGGGAGGGTTCTGCACCATTTTCTAGCTTCCGCCATGAATGTAAGAGTAAAAATTATGCATAAAATGCCTTCATCAATTCTTTGAACACCATAACATGAAACTCTTTGAATAAATTGAAGAGCATGATTAAAAGTGGAAGAATTATTCTTACCATTGAATTTTACCTGAGACAAGAGTCTTACCACTTCAGGTGGAGTGTTGGAAGAGGTAGGAACATGGATGCAACTCCAAATGGGAAGTTTGTGAGCAGCCATCCTGATTCAAATGTTACAATTGAAAATCATTCCAACAAACACTATGTTCAGGCCCTCCTTCTAGCGCCAAATATGTTGAAGCCCCGAAAATCGGGTCGACAACAAGGGGGATACCCACCCGGTCGGGACCTTGGTTGGCAGCTCCTTATCCGTTCGGTATAGCGGGTCCGACTGGGGATAATGGGACCAGTTTCCCAATCCAAGGGTGTGTGTGTGTGTGTGTAGAGTTGGATGATGCTGATCTAAGAGTACTTAAAGCTAATTTAATTCAGATTTTTAAACTAACTCTATGCTATTGTAATCTAATGAGAAACAACACATCTAATCTATGCTAACCTGGGGTGTATTTCTTCTATTATGCGATCTAAAGAGATTTCAAACAACAACTGGTAATAAAGATCATTCAGCTATTATAAGAATAGAAATCGATTAAGATAAACCACTTTGCATAAGAAGTTAGGCAAAAAAGTTGTGAACAGCATATCGCATAATAAGTTATTCATATATCAGACATAAATAAATGGCTCCACCGTACAGAAGTGCCAAATGGTAACTCATACATTCATGCAATAACCTATAAACAACTGAAAACTGTATATCACTTTAAGAATATAAGCATAAATGGCCAAGAGATAAAAGTACCATTTATGACTAATCCTACTCATAAGCTTCAAGCAAAAATGATTTATCTCTACTTGTTCTAACATCTACTAAGAGTGCAAAAGTGCAACATCAGTAGCAGACATCAAATGCAAACATTAATAAATCTCGATTCATCCATTCATCAAAACCTCCTCTGAGGGTGCAGAAGTGCATGTTTCAAGGACAAGTTTTTGACAAATTTCTGGACCCTTATCTAAATGCATGAGAAGGGTTAAAATACTACTTCCTAATTCTAATAATAGTGTCTTTACAAAATTTAGGATGCGGTTTTCAAATGACCATCCTTTTTCTAATATAATTTGAAAGAAAAATCAAAATTCTAAAATAAGGCTACTTCTGAACTTGGTATTTAAAGCTACAAGTGTTCATCATGGGCTTGAGAAGAGTCGGCTGGCTGACTTCTGTGCTGAGCTGGGCTGCGAAAACAGAATCTATGAGAGCTAACACTACTTTTTCGGCCGCGTTTATGATGCATTTCACAGTCATCCATTGACTATGCGGCTTGACCAAGTATGCCCAGTAACACTCCCAATTTAACCTATTCAATGCCTGGATCGCTTTTCCCTTTTCCTGCGCCTTCTGCTTCCATTCTACTTCCAATCGTATTTTATTTGGTAGGTATCCCGCGGTGGTCTCTTTGATTAAGTTGGCCCTGTGTAAATTCTCATTTACACAGTCGATAAGAATGTTTGCTTGTGTGCCCGCTGTCTCCGCTACTTGTTCTGCCTGCCTGATTTGATCGTCCCATTTATTAAAGAGCAATTCTTTATGATTCTCATTTATTCTGGGTGCACTTGCTCTTTTCCCTTCATCTTCATCCTGCCAAGCTAAGTATTCTGTCACTCGTCTGCATTCTTCCCCAAACCATCTTGCGATGGGGATGATGTCTATCTATGCCTCGGGTGAGCATCTCGGGGGGTCTTCATCATACATCATTCTATACAAGGGTAAGATAAGCCCGTGACAAATCTGGTAGAAGTGTGGGACGAACTGGGAATCCCATAACATCTTATGTTAAACATGGATAGGTAATGGGTCCTGGGTAGTCCATTTCCAACCCATAGTGGGAAATTTAGACACATAACAAATAAAATCCATAACATATGTGGACAGATAAAAAGGAGGATAGATCCTTTGAGACAAGGATCTTTTAGAATGGTAAATAACACCCGTGTATAGATTATCAGAAAAGATCTTGGCCCAATCCATAATATCGGAATTTGTGGCAGCATCTATTAATGGTAGCCATTCAGGCGAAAATTTATTGATATCCAGCATCCCAAATAATCTACAAAGCATGGCCGCAGCAAAACAATACAGAGAGGTGAGGGAACCAGTGCTGTACATACCGTTTTTTTCCTTTTTGAGCGGCTCCTCTTTTCTGGACCAATCTTTGGTGGTCTCTGCTAGGTTTGGGTTCTCTGCCGCAAATTTCTTAATGAATTGTGCATTGTAAGTCGCCTGCGGTTAAGGAAGATGATACATAAGCTTTAAATCTTGCGCACCGAATGATCCGATGAGCCCATGTCCTTGAACCTTGAATTGTCTGTTGTTCATCTCTGCATTGTCAAGCATCCACTTGATCATATCCGTATATGGTAGAATTTTGGGCCTTGCTACTATCCGGTGAAGAAATGAACATGCTAGCTCCTCTAAGGACACCTCAGAAGAGTGTTGTGAGCCCGCGACAGTAGCAACCTTCATTATTCTACGATTTTCTTCTTCAAGCAGCTTGTACATGCTTTCCCATGTCGATATCCCTGCGTCTCTGTTACAGGCTGTGTCTGTATACAAAGGCGCCATCTCCTTCGTCTTTTCCTTCGCCTCAGAGCCTTGAGCTTTATTTTTCTTTCCCATTTCTTCCTGCGTTTGGCTTTGAATCGTCTTAGCTCTTCGTTCCTGCAGATTACGAGTGAAATGGAAATGACTGATTAAGAAAGGTGATGGGAGAGTTTTAAATGCAACAGATATATCAAATATGCCACTTTACGTGAGGTAATTCTTTACAAAAGCACACGTCTTCATTTCATTTAATAATTGACAACTAATTCATTTACTATCATTAAAAGCGCATGATCTTGAGTCAGATTATGGTAAGTGGCTTTTCTTTGAATGGCGTGCCCGAAGGATTCGTGATGAAGTGATTTATGATTTGCTTACATAACATCACAGATCGCGCCATCGCAAATTGCACCATCGCAAATCGCACCATCGCAGATTGCGAGAATATAATATCGCAGCGATCGCAACATCGCAGGTCGCAGAAGTTTGATGTTTGCCAAATCTTGCCAGCTCACATCTATGATATACGATCTTGCAATCGGTGTTATCGCAGATCGGTAAATCTTGAAGTTTTTCCTTATGAGTATTACTTCATTGCGATGCGATGTTATGCTTAACACAAGGGTCTTGCGCATACTGATATTATAGAGAAATGGAGGCATTTCCTATCTTTTTTGCAACGCGGTTTTAAAGATATTTCCCTTATCGTAGACTTAGGTTTAAAAATATTCAAAAGACCTTTCTAAGCTTATGATGGTAACCTTATTTTGAAGAAAGGAAACTCTTGCTTTTTTCTTTAAAATTTAACTAAGGGTCCCCATTCATTTAGTATTTTGGACAACACTTAAATGAACAAGGGGGGGTGTTGCTGGCCACAATAATTGGCGATTCACTTGGGAGAACCGGTTATCTCTGATCTTCTATTGACGTTTTTCAAACTTCCGAAACAAAAATTTTCTCAGAAAACTTAAACTTTATTATAAAAAGATAAAACATATTATACTTCAAACTGTCAATGATATTTTGTTTCAACCTCTTTCTATTTTAATTACTTGTATCCTTAGCTTGTCCTTGCATTTACATCAGCCATTACTTGGTCTTGTAAGAAAATTAAAATAAATTCTTCCCTGTGTAGCAGCCTTTTAAATATGCTCCTTTGTCGCAGTTAGAGCCTCTGCTGCCAACAGGCGTCCATAGCCTCGACAGGGTTACCTATTACCCAGTAATGATCCTTTATCCTGCTTAAGGCTATTTACAACCTTTCAGAGAAAAACCCGTTTTGACACGTTTTTCCTTTTTTTTTTATTCTCTAAAGAACAATGTCTTGGTTTGGTGGCCAAATTATGACACAGTCATTCACTTGATTTACACTTTTGCTGAACAAGTTGGCTCGTGATGAGACCCCTTATCTTTTGATTGCAACAATCTTGAGTCGTTGCCCTGTTTTGGTGGACAATAGTGGCAAAGTCAGCAAGTTATAATATCTGTGATCATGATAAGCCGGCTCGTGATGAGACCTCTTATTCTTTGAGATATAGTGTTTTCTCGGATTGTTCCTCTGAATTCTGCGATTTCCTTTAGCAGGGAGGAAGTGAATTTTTTCCTTAAGAAAGTTCTGAACGACAATAATAGAGTTTTTTGGAAATGGCTATTTCTACAGGGAATCCTTATTTTATTATTGATGCCTTTCATTGTACTGACGTAAAACAATTTCTTCATTAAGATTGCTTTCTTCAAATTTCTTGGAGTTGAAACTAGTATCATATCTAGGTTAAAGTTCTATTGATAATAAAGATCAAGTTTCGAAAAGATTTGCTATTTATAGAAGCAGAAGTTCAATATCTTGATAGAGAAAAGGTGTCTTTAGTAAATGTCAAATGCTGTTAACCATAGCAAATTTTATCATGGAGAAAAATATTTAACGAAATGAGAGGTAGACATTCCCTAGGGTTATGTACAGAATAGGGATAATCTCTTCTCTTATTTTGCCTACCAACTATTAAAAGTAAACCTAATAACCTAGCTAAATTACTCCTACTCCTATTCTAACTATATACAAAAAATTAACTAGGTGAAATGATATTTCCAGTGGAGCCATCTTTTCATTTTTATTCCTACACGTATGTAACTTTCAAACATCAGCGTTAAGAACAAAACTTTTCTTGGGCTGTTAATGTTGGATGTGGAATAAGAATGTGTAACTTTAGTTGGAATTCTGTCCGAAATCTCTTTCTCATGAAAACTTCTTTCCAACTGGATACCTACTGGATCATAAAAATCAGGATGAATTTCTGTTATGGATTGATGATCTTGTAATAGGAAAGATGACAAGCCAGGTTGCGAATATGATTTTTTAGTTTTAATGGCTTGTAACTTACTGTGCGTTAAAATCGAGCTTTTAGCAATTTCTTGTAAAAGGAAAGTTTCCATATATAAATCATTAAATAAATCAATGGAGAATAGATGGAAATTTCTGGAAAGATATTTATCAATTGGCGCGAATTGCCGACAAGTTTCAAAAGGTACTTTCCTTGGTTGATGGTGTTTTGGATGCCAAAGAAGTTTTTTAAGGAAGTCTGATATTGATTGATCTTGGAAGTGAGAAAGTTCTATACTTCCTTGACACAGTTTAGCTTTCCAAAATGGTAGCACGTATTTCAAATGTTCTTTGATAAGGTGCTCAACATACCATAGTAATCTATCAAAAGTTTGAAAATTTAAAACACAATCCGATTTTGTACAAAATGAGTGTAAGTGAGAAAGAAAGAAATGATTATCTGTACAAATAATGTTACAGCACAACTGGGATTGGCTTGGAATATCTTGTTTTTCACAAGAACTGGCCAGAATTATGGGATCCGAGCAATCTCGAATTCCGTCTTGTGAATCAGAAGACAAGTTATGATTGTGAATAGGCATGGGGGTTTCTTCATGATATGAATCATAGATCGGGGTATTGTCTTGGATAGTAAAATCAGGCAAATGATCTTTTGCTTTGAAATGAGGATTGACTGATATGATTTCCGAATTAGAATATCTCTCATTATCTAAGTGTTGATGAGTTACTTGGGATAAATCAACAACATCATCGTTGTCAAAGTAGCCATCATAAATGATTTTACAGGTTTCCCTAGATTTCTCTTTTTCGTCATATATTTTCAGACAAGGAAGGTCAAGTGTTTCTTGTTTGAAAATGATCAAAGGATGTTCTATAGCTATTTTTTTATCTTGAAATCCTAATGATGACTCATTTGAATAATCCTCTGTACTTTTTGAGATATCTTTAATATTGAGAGGGGAAAAATTATCATCACTAAAAACATCAGGATAAAGAGAAAAATGTGATTCTGGAACAATGCATTTGAGAATATCATCATGAAAAAATCTTTGTTCATCAGATTCATCATAGACATCGGGCTTTAGATCATACCTTTGTGTACTGATACTTTTTGAAAGAGAAATAGTTTGTTGTTCTAACCTTGGCATCTGCATTTGTTGACTTGCAACGATATTATCTGACCTTGTATCAAAGTCATCTCCTGGTTCCAAGGCAGGCTTTCCTCCAGCATTCTCGCTTTTGTCTTCTTGCATTAGAGCATGCATGATTCCTAGGCTTTGGGGACTTTCTTCATCATGGCTGATTTGTATATTCAAATTGGAATTCTCATTCATATTAGAAGAAATGAGACAAAACTTGAACTAATTTCTGCTTGATCAGACATAGGAGGCAGGGAATGCTCAGCATAATCTGAAGATTCTTCATCTATGAGTTCACTTTCAAGATCGTACTTTAGACAACTACGATGAAATCGCATATTAAATCCCCTAACAGATTCATCTTGTTTCCGTAGATAATCAATTTCATCATATACTTGGTCATAGTCATAACAATCAAATTAAAAAATGAAAGTCTTGACGAATTGGTCCCAGCTGTGAATTGATGCAACTGGGAGGGTTCTGCACCATTTTCTAGCTTCCGCCGTGAATGTAAGAGTAAAAATTCT
>APFE031286660.1:0-18134 GCA_000404065.3 Pinus taeda
TTGTCTCAAAGGGTCTATCCTCCTTTTTATCTATGTGCTTATATTATGGATTCTATTTGCTATGTATCTAAATTCCCAACTATGGGTTGGAAATGGACTACCCAGGACCCGTCACCTATTCATGTTTATCACAAAGTATTATGGGATTCCCAGTTTGCCCCTCACTTCTATCATATTTGCCACGGGCTCATCTTACCCCTATATAGGATGATGTATAGTGAAGAACCCCCGAGGTGCTCACCCGAAGCGAAAATAGACATCATCCCCATCGCAAGATGGTTCGGGGAAGAATGGTTCACTTATATTAGAGTGTTTGGGAGCACCGTGCCTCCACATGTCCTACCTCTATATGTCCCCGACAAACTTTTGGTTCGGAAAATTGCCTATCATACTTGCTCAGAAGGTGGCCTGACCAAAGAGCTTAAAGACAAGAAGAAGGCCATATGGCCTTAGCTTCCTGTAGCTTGTGGGGCCCTCTCATTGTTTGATGTAGGACACGCTTTTGCCAAAGTAGAGAATGTGACATCTCTACAATTATTTAAATTCCCCGCTCGGCCTTTTGACCTAAATATTGTTGCCCATGATTTCACTATAAGTGTCAGAATAAAAGTGTTCGTTGGAAAGAAAGATTTATTTGATGATTTGTTTCAAAGTAAAAGTTCATTCCAGGAAGTTTTGCGAGAATCTCGGTCGAGGTTATCCCCAGATGACCTCCAAATATTTTTGTTATTCAGAGAAAGAAGGCTAGCCAGTGTTCCTCTAGAAAAGTTGCGGCTGCTCGCCAGAGAGCCTACTCCCAGTGTCAGCCTCAGTGGAAACTCCAGTACTTCCAAATCCAAATATGACGCTACCCAAGGAACGCCTGAACGTTCTAAAAAGTCTGCGAGCGACCAAGGAAAAAGCGAAGAAACAGCAAAAGATACAGCTCAGTCAAGTGCAATGTCGCAACAACAAGTTATTGCCTCCCCACCAAGAGATGTCCCTCCTCCGTCATTAAATCGCCACTCGTCACAACAAAGCTCGACAAAGAATGGGAAAACTTCAACGATCTAATCAGCCTTGAAGGGCAAGTACCAAGAACACCTGTGAGCAATGCACAGGTAACACAGGAAATGGTTTCGACCATGGTCAGTAGTGTCTCAGAAACGGAGCATAGTCATATCGCTTCGCCTTCTGAGCTTCTACTTAGTGTAGAGGAAATTCCCCCACTGGATGTATTATATAGTCCACAATATAAAGTAGTTGTGAGAAGACAAATAAAGAAGAGAAAGCTAGAGAATACACTCTCACAGGACGCTGAACATTTAGACGTCTTATGGAAAGACCCTAACAACAACCCGACAGAAAATCTCACGAAATTGTCTCAGATTGCAGGAGCATACGCTTCTGCGACTATCGACAAGGCGTCGGAAGTTCAGCAACTGTTGAGGGAACAAGAAAACCAAATACAGCTACTACAACAACAGCTACAACAATCCAATGCTAGTATTGAAGCGTCCAAACAACTCGAGAAACTACAAGAAGACTTTCAGCAGATGCAGATAAACTATCAAAGAAGCCTAGATGAAAATGGAAAGTAGTTGCAAGCTTTACAAGAAATACACAAGGACAAGCCCAAGCTTGCCGAATTTATTTCAGAGTCTATTGGCTTAAATGAACAACTTCTGCAGCAACAGGAAGAGTTGGGACATAAAATATCGCAGTGGAGTCACTATTGCGAGCTGAGTGATAAACTCACCAATCAAGTGACGGACTTGCGAAGTGACTACGACCAGATTGACAGACGAGTGACAGAGTATCTAGCTTGGCAAGATGGAGAAGAAGGGAAGAGAGAAAATGCACCCAGAATAAATAAGAGCCATAAAGAATTGCTCTTTAACAAATGGGACGATCAAATCAGGCAGGAAAAACAGGCAGCGGAGACGGCGGCGACACAGGCAAGCGTTCTTATCGACTGTGTAAATGAGAATTTACACAGAGCCAACTTAATCACAGAAACCACCCCGGGATACCTACCAAACAAGTCACGAATGAAGGCAGAATGGAAGCAGAAGGCGTAGGAAAAGGGAAAAGCGATCCAAGCATTAAACAGGTTGAATTGGGAGTGCTATTGGGCATACTTAGCCAAGCCACACAGTCAATGGATGACTGTGAAATGCATCATAAACTCAACCGAGAAAGTAGTGCCAGCTCTCATAGATTCTGTTTTCGTAGCCCAGCTTAGTGCAGAAGTCGGCCAACTGACTCTTCTCAAATCCATGATGAACACTTGCAGTTTTAAGGACCAAATTCAGAAATAGCTTATTTTTAGAAGTTTGTTGTTTCTTTTTATTTAGATTAGAAAAAGGACGGTTATTTGAGAACCATATCCTAAAATTTTGTAAAAACACTATTATTAGAATTAGGAAGTAGTATTTTAACCCTTCTCGTGCATTTAGAGAAGGGTCCAGAGATTTTTCAAAAACTTATCCTCAGAACATGCACTTCTGCACCCTCAAAGGAGGTTTTGATGAATGGATGGATCGAGATTCATTTTTACTTGCATTTTGATATCTGCTACTGATGTTGCACTTTTGTACTCTTGGTAGATTTTAGAACAAGTAGAGATAGATCGTTTTTGCTTGAAGCTTGTGGGTAGAATTAATCATAAATGGTATTTTTATCTCTTGGCAATTTCTGCTTATATTCTTTAAGTGATTTACAGTTTCAGTGGTTTATATGTTATTGCATGAATGTATGGGTTATCATTTGGCACTTTTGTACGGTGGAGTCATATTGTTTATGTTTTGATATATGAATAGCTTATCATGGGATATGTTGTTCATAACTGTTTTGCCTACCTTCTTATGCAAAGTGGTTTATCTTTAATGATTTCTATTCTTATAATAGCTGAATGATCTTTATTACCAGTTATTGTTCAAAATCTTTTTAGATCGCATAATCGAAGATATACATCCCGGGTTAGCATAGGTTTGATGTGTTGTTTCTCACTAGATTACAATCGCATAGAGTTAGTTTAAAGAATCTGAATTAGATTAGCTTTAAAGTACTCTTAGATCAGCATTATTCAAACTCTACACACACACACATACCGAAGATCGGGAAACTGGTCGCGTTATCCCCAGTCAGACCCGCTATACCAAACGGATAAGGAGCTGCGAACCAAGGTCCAGACCGGGTGGGTATCCCCCTTGTTGTCGACATGATTTTCGGGGCTTCAACATATTTGGCACTAGAAGGAGGGCCTGAACATAGTGTCTATTGGAATGATTTTCAAATCATAACATTTGAATCTGGATGGCTGCTCACAAACTTCCCATTTGGAGTTCCATTCATGTTCCCACCTCTTCCAACGCTCCACCTAAAGTGGTAAGACTCTTGTCTCAGGTAAAATTCAATGGTAAGAATAACTCTTCTACTTTCAATCATGCTCTTCAGTTTATTCAAAGAGTTTCTGGTTATAATATTCAAAGAATTGATGAAGGCGTTTTATGTAGAAATTTTACTCTTACACTCACGGCGGAAGCTAGAAAATGGTGCAGAAACCTCCCAGTTGCATCGATTCACAACTGGGACCAATTCGTCAAGATTTTCATTCTGTAATTTTATTATTATGAGTATGACCAGGTATACGATGAAATTGATTATCTTCGGAAAAAAGATGAATCTATTAGGGATTTTAATATGCGATTTCATCTTGATTGTCTAAAGTACGATCTTGAAAGTGATCTCGTAGATGAAGAATCTTTAGATTATGCTGAACATTCCCTGCCTCCTATATCTAATCAAGCAGAAATTAGTTCGAGTTTTGTCTCATTTCTTTCTAATATGAACGAGAATTCCAATTTGAATAAACAAATTGCTCATAATGAGTAAAGCCCTCAAAGCCTAGGAGTTATCCATACTCTAATACAAGAAGACAAAAGCGAGGACGTTGGAGGGAAGCCGACCTTGGAACCAGGAGATGACTTTGATACAAGGTCAGATAATATCGCTGCAAGTCAACCAATGCAGATGCCAAGGTTAGAACAACAAACTATTTCTCTTTCAAAAAGCATCAATACACAAAGGTATGATCTAAAACTCGATGTCTATGTTGAATCTGATGAACGAAAATTTTTTCATGATGATATTTTTAAATACGTTGCTTCAGAATCACACTTCTTTCTTTATCCTGATATTTTTAATGATGATAACTTTTCCCCTCTCAACATTAAAGATATTTCAAAAAACACAGAGGATAATTCAAATAAGTCATCGTTAGATTTTCAAAATAAAGAGATATCTATAGAACATCCTTTGATTGTTTCCAAACAAGGATCACTTGAATCACCTTGTCTGAAATTATATGACCAAAAGGAAGAATCCAGGGAAACTGGTAAAATTAGTTATGATGGTTACTTTGCCAACGATAATGTTATTGATCTATTTCAAGTAACCCATCAAAGCTCAAACAATGAGAGATATTCTAATTCGGAAAACATTTCATTCAATCCTCATTTCAAAGCCAAAGATCATTCGCCTGATTTTAATGACCAAGAAAATATCTCGATCTATGATTCATATGACGAAGAACCCTCACGCCTGTTCACAATCATAATCTATCTTCTGATTCACACGACCTGGCTAGTTCTTGTGAACAACAAAATTTCACAAGCTTATCCCTGTTGTGCTGTAACTTTATTTGTACAAAAAACCATTTTTTTTGTTGTTGTTCCCACTTGCACTCATTTTGTACAAAATCGGATTGTGTTTTAAATTTTCAAACTTTCGATAGATTATTCTGGTATGTCGAGCACCCTATCAAAGAACGTCCAAAAGACGAGCTACCATTTTGGAAAGCTAAACTGTGTCAAGGAAGTACAAAACTTCCTCTATTACGAGATCATCAAGCTATAACGGGACTTCATCCTTATTTTTATGATCTAATAGATATCCAGTTGGAAAGAAGTTTTTGCAAGAAAGAAATTTCGGACAAGATTCCAACTGGAGTTATACATTCGTATTCCGCATCCAACATTAACAGTCCAAGAAAAGTTCCGTTCTTAACACTAATGTTGGAAAGTTACATACGTGTAGGAATAAAAATGAGAAGGTGGCTCCATTGGAAATATCATTCCACCTACTCAAATTTTTGTATATAGTTAGAGTAGGACTAGGAGTAGTTTAATTAGGTAGTTAGGTTTACTTTTGAATAGTTGATAGGAAAAATAAGAGAAGAGATTATCCCTATTGTCTACACAACCCTAGGGAATGTCTGCTTCTCACTTTGTTAAGTATTTTTTCTCCATAAATAAAGTTTGCTTTGGTCAACAGCATTTGACGTTTACAAAAGACACCTTTTTCTCTATCAAGATTTTGAACTTCTGCTTATATGAATGACAAATAATTTTTCTTTGAAACTTGATCTTTATTATCAATAGAACTTTAATCCAGATATGATATTAGTTTCAACTCGAAAAAAATTGAAGAAAGCAATCTTAGCAAAGCAATTGTTTTACGTCAGTACAATGAAAGGCATCAATGACAAAATGAGGAGTCCCTGTAGAAACAATGATTTCCAAAGAAGCTCTATTATTGTCGTCCAAAACTTTCTTAAGGAAAGAAAATTGACTTCCTCCCTGCTAAAGGAAATCGCAGCATTCAGGGAAGCAATCCAATGAAAACACTATATCTCAAAGAATAAGAGGTCTCATCACGAGCCGACTTATCATCATCACAGATATTATAACTTGCTGACTTTGCCAAAACTGTCCACCAAAACAGGGCAACGACTCAAGATTATTGCAATCAAAAGACAAGGGGTCTCATCACGAGCCAGCTTGTTCAGCAAAAGTATAAATCAAGTGAGTGACTGTGTCATAATTTGGCCACCAAACCAAGACATTGTTATTTAGAGAATAAAAAAGAAAAAGTGTCAAAATGGGTTTTTCTCTGAATAGTTGTAAACACTTAGGCAGGATAAAGGATCATTACTGGTTAATAGGTAACCCTGTCGAGGCTATGGACACCTGCTGGCAGCAAAGGCTCTACCTACGACAAAGAAGCATATTTGAAAAGGACTACTATACAGGGAAGACTTTATTTTAATTTTTATTTAAGACCAAGTAAGGGCTGGTGTAAATGCAAAAACAAGCTAAGAATACAAGTAAATAGAAGGGAGTTGAAACGAAATATCATTGATAGTTTGAAGTATAATACTTTTATCTTTCTATAATAAAGTTTAAGTTTTCAGAGAAATTTTTTTACTACTTTTAGAAGTTTGGAAAACGTCAAAAGAAGGTCAGAGATAACTGGTTCTCCCAAGTGAATCACCAATTGTTGTGGCCAGCAACAACCCCCCCCCCTTTTTCATTTAAGTGTTTGTCCAAAATGCTAAATGAATGGGGACCCCTAGTTTAATTTTGGGAAAAATCAAATTTTCCTTCTTCAAAATAAAGCTACCATCGTAAGCTTAGAGAGGTCTTTCGAATATTTTTAACCTAAGTCTACGATAAGGTAAAGGTATTTGAAAGAATTGCATTAATACACAAGGCCCCCCCACGTTAAGCCTAACGTCGCATCGCAGTAAGTAATGTTCATAAGGAAAAACCTCAGAATCTGCCGATTTGCGATAACACCGATCGCAAGATCGCATATCGCAGAAATAAACTGGAAATACTTAACAAACATCAAACTCTTGCGACCCGCGATGTTGCGACCTGCGATATTACGATCGCCGCGATGGCGCATTCTGCGATCTGGCGATTTGCCATTTGCGCGACTTGCGATGGCACGATATTCAATGTAACGTAAGCAAATCATGAATCATTTAATCGCGAATCCTTCAGGCACGCCATTCAAAGAAAAGCCACTTACCATAATCTGACCCCAAATCATACGCTTTTAATGATAGTAAGTGGATTAGTTGTCAGTTATTTAATGAAATAAAGACGCGTGCTTTGCTAAAGAATTTTTCACGTATAGGTGGCATATTAGTAATATGTTGCATTTTAAAAACTCCCCATCACCTTTCTCAAATCAGCATTCCCACCTCGCTCGCTAATCTCAAGAACTAAGAGTAAAAAGATTCAAAAGCGAAACACAGGAGAAAATGGGAAAGAAGGAATAAAGCCCAAGGCTTTGAGACGAATTGGGAAAGGGCCACAAAAGGAGATGGTGCCTTACACAGACACGCATGCAACAAGGACGTACAAGGGAATTTCGCGACCTAGGAAGCATGTATAGCTGCGTGGAGGAGGAAATCCCATGGAGTAATAAATGAGGTCGATAGCGCCGCGGGATCACAAACTCTTCCGCAGGCATCCTTAGAAGAGCTGGCTTGTTCATTCTCATCGGTTCTATAGCAACTACCCAGATATTGCTGTATACAAATATGATCTATATGGATATTGACAATGCAGAGTTTACAAGGAAAACAAATTCAAGGTCCAGGGCATGGACTCATAGATCATTCCCACGCAAGACTTAAAGCTTTATGTATCATCTTCTCTAGCCTCAGACGATGTTTACACATGGGCCTATTGTCAAGAAATTTACTTAAGCCAGAGAACCCAACTTGCAGGAAACCACTAAAGAATGGACCAGAAGAGAGGAGCCGCTAAAAAGGGACAAAAATGGTATGTACAACACTGGTTCTCTCACCTCTCCATATTTTTTTGCTGCGGCCATGCTGTGCAGGCTGTTTGGGATGCCAGACATAAATAAATTTTCATCTCAATGGCTACCACTCATCGACGCTGCCACAAATGCTGATCTCGTGGATTGGGCCAAAATATTTTTTGATAATTTATACACTGCTGTCATGAATTACCGGTCTAAGAGATCCTTGTCACAAAGGGTCTATCCTTCGTTTTATCTGTTTGCTTACATTATGGATTCTATTTGCTATGTATCTAAATTTCCAACTATGGGTTGGAAATGGACTACCCAGGACCCGTCACCTATTCATGTTTATCACAAAGTATTATGGGATTCATAGTTTGCCCCTCACTTCTATCAGATTTGCCACGGGCTCATCTTACCCTTATATAGGATGATGTATCATGAAGAACCCCCGAGGTGCTCACCTGAAGCACAAATAGACATCATCCCCGTTGCAAGATGGTTCAGGGAAGAATGGTTCACTTATATTAGAGTGTTTGGGAGCACTATACCTCCACATGTCCTACCTCTGTATGTCCCCGATAAGCTTTTGGCTAGGGAAATTTCCTATCAGACTTGCTCAGAAGGCGGCCTAACCAAACAACTAAAAGACAAGAAGAAGGCCATATGGCCTCAGTTTCCTGTAGCTTGTGGGGCCTTCTCATTGTTCAATGTAGGACATGCTTTTGCCGAAGTAGGGAATGTGACATCCCTACAATTATTTAAATTCCCCGCTCGACCTTCTGACCTAAATAATGTTGCCCATGATTTCACTATAAGTGTCAGAATAAAAGTGTTCACCGAAAAGAAAGATTTATTTGATGACTTGTTTCAAAATAAAAGTTCATTTCAGGAAGTTTTGCGAGAAGCTAAGTCGAGGTTGTCCCCAGATGACCTCGAAAGATTTTTGTTGTTCAGAGAAAGAAGGCTAGCCAGCATCCCCCTAGAAAAGCTGCAACTGCTCGCCAGAGAGCCTACTCCAAGTGTCAGCCTCAGCAGAAACTCCAGTTCTTCCAAATCTAGATCTAACGTTGTTCAAGGAACACCCGAATGCTCTAAAAAGTCTGCAAGCGACCAAGGGAAAGTTGGAGAAGCAGCCGGGGATACTGCCGAGTCAAGTGCCATGTCGCAACTGCAAGTTATCGCTTCCTCATCAAGAAATGTCCCTCTTCCCGTCACTACATTGTCGCTCGTCACGACACAACTCGATAAAGAGTGGGAAAACTTCAACGAGCTAATCAGCCTGGAAGGGAAAGTCCCAAGAACGCCTGTAAGAAATGCGCAAGTAACACAGGAAATGGTTTCAACCGTGGTCGGTAGTGTCTCAAAAGCAGAACACAGTCAAATCGCTCCGCCTCCTGAACTCCTACTTAGTGTAGAGGAGATTCCCCCACTGGACGTGTTCTATAGTCCTCAACATAAAGCAGTGGTGAGGAGACAAAGAAAGAAGAGAACGCTGGAGAATACGCTGTCACAGAGCGCCGAACATTTAGACGTCTTGTGGAAAGACCCTAACAGCAACCCGACGGAAAATCTCACGAAATTGTCTCAAATTGCAGGAGCATACGCTTCTGCGACTATCGACAAGGCGTCTGAAGTTCAGCAACTATTAAGGGAGCAAGAAAACCATATATAGCTATTGCAACAATAGTTGCAACATGCCAATGCCAGCAATAAAGCGTCCAAACAACTCGAGAAATTACAAGAAGATTTTCAGAAAATGCAGATAAGCTATCAGAAAAGCCTGGATGAAAAAGGAGAGCAGATGCATGCTTTACAAGAAATACATAAGGACGAGCCCAAGCTTTCCGAATTCGTTTTAGAGTCTACTAGTTTAAATGAGCAACTTCTGCAGCAACAGGAAGAGTTGGGACGGAAAATATCGCAGTGGAGTCACTATTGCGAGCTGAGCAACAAACTCACCAATCAAGTGACAGACCTGCGAAGTGACTACGACCAGGTCGACAGACGAGTGACAGAGTATATAGCTTGGCAGAATGGAGAGGAAGCAAAGAGAGCAAATGCACCCAGAATAAACGAAAGCCATAAAGAATTGCTCTTCAACAAATGGGACGATCAGATCAAGCAGGCAGAACAGGCGGTAGAGGCAACGGCGACACAGGCTAGTGTTCTTATAGACTATGTAAATGAAAATTTACACAGAGCCAACTTAATCACAGAAACCACCCCGGGATACCTACCAAACAAGTCACAAATAGAAGCAGAATGGAAAGAGAGAGCGCAGGAAAAGGGAAAGGCGGTCCAAGCTTTGAACAGGTTGAATTGGGAGTGCTATTGGGCATACTTAGTTAAGCCACACAGTCAATGGATGACTCTAAAATACATCACAAACTCAACAGAGAAAGTAGTGCCAGCTCTCATAGATTCTGTTTCGCAGCCCAGCTCAGCGCAGAAGTCGGCCAACCGACTCTTCTCAAATCCATGCTGAACATTTGCAATTTCAAAGACCAGATCCAGAAATAACTTATTTTTAGTAGTTTGCTGTTTCTTTTTGTTTAGATTAGAAAAAGGGCGGTCATTTGAGAGCCGTATCCTACAATTTTGTAAAAACACTATTATTAGATTTAGGAAGTAGTATTTTAACCCTTCTCATGCATTTAGAGAAGGGTCCAGAGATTTGTCAAAAAACTTATCCTCAGAACATGCACTTATGCACCCTCAGAGGAAGTTTTGATGAATGGATGGATCGAGATTTATTTTTTACTTGCATTTTGATATCTGCTACTGATGTTGCACTTTTGTACTCTTGGTAGATTTTAGGACAAGTAGAGATAGATCATTTTTGCTTGAAGCTTATGGGTAGAACTAAGTCATAAATGGTACTTTTATCTCTTGGCAAATTCCTGCTTATATTCTTTAAGTGATTTACAGTTTCAGTTGTTTATATGTTAATTGCATGAATGTATGGGTTATCATTTGGCACTTTTGTATGGTGGAGTCATATTGTTTATGTTTGACATATGAATAGCTTATTATGCGATATGTTGTTCACAACTGTTTTGCCTAATTTCTTATGCAAAGTGGTTTATCTCAAATGGTTTCTTTTCTTATGATAGTTGAATGATCTTTATTACCAGTTATTATTCGAAATCCTTTTAGATCGCATGACGGAAGATATACATCACGGGTTAGAATAGATTTCATGTGTTGTTTCTTGCTAGATTACAATAGCATAGAGTAAAGTTAAATAATCTGAATTAGATTAGCTTTAAAGTACTTTTAGATCAACATTAATCAACTCTACACACACACACACACCCAAGATCGGGAAACTAGTCCCGTTATCCCCAGTCGGACCCGCTATACCAAATGGATAAGGAGCTACCAACCAAGGTCCAGATTGGGTGGGTATCCCCCTTGTTGTCGACCCGATTTTCGGGGCTTCAACATATTTGGCGCTAGAAGGAGGGCCTGAACATAGTGTCTGTTGGAACGATTTTCAATCGTAACATTTGAATCTGGATGGCTGCTCACAAACTTCCCATTTGGAGTTGCATCCATGTTCCTACCTCTTCCAACACTCCACCTGAAGTGGTAAGACTCTTGTCTCAGGTAAAATTCAATGGTAAGAATAACTCTCCTGCTTTTAATCATGCTCTTCAGTTTATCCAAAGAGTTTCAAGTTATGATATTCAAAGAATCGATGAAGGCGTTTTATGCAGAATTTTTACTCTTACATTCATGGCGGAAGCTAGAAAATGGTGCAGAAACCTTCCAGCTGCATCAATTCACAGCTGGGACCAATTTGTCAAGATTTTCATTCTTGAATTTGATTGTTACGACTATGACCAGGTATACGATGAAATTGATTATCTTTAGAAAGAAGATGAATCTATTAGGGATTTTAATATGCGATTTCATCTTGATTGTCTAAAATACGATCTTGAAAGCAAACTCATAGAGGAAGAATCTTTAGATTATGCTGAACATTCCCTGCCTCCTATATCTGACCAAGCAGAATTTAGTCCAAGTTTTGTCTCTTTTCTTTCTAATATGAACGAGAATTCCAACTTCAATATACAAATCGCTCATAATGAGGAAAGCCCCCAAAGCCTAGGAGTTATCCATACTCTAATACAAGAAGACGAAAGCGAGGACGGTGGAGGGAAGCATGCCTTGGAACCAGAAGATGACTTTGATACAAGGTCAGATGATCTCATTGCAAGTCAACAAATGCAGATGCCAAGGTTAGAACAACAAACTATTTTTCTTTCAGGAAGTATCAGTACAAAAAGGTATGATCTAAAACCCAATGTCTATATTGAATCTGATGAACGAATATTTTTTCATGATAATAGTTTTAAATGCGTTGCTTCAGAATCACACTTCTCTCTTTACCCTGATGTTTTTAATGATGATAACTTTTCCCCTCTTAACATAAAGATATTTCAAAAAACACAGAGGATAAGTCAAATAAGTCATCGTTAAACTTTCAAAAGAAAGAGATAGCTATAGAACATCCCTTTATTGTTTCCAAGCAAGGAACACTTGAATCTCCTTGTCTGAAAATATATGACCGAAAGAAAGAATCTAGGGACACTAGTAAAATTAGTTATGATGGTTACTTTGCCAATAACAATGTTATCGATTTATCTCAAGTAACTCATCAAAGCTCAAAAAATGAGAGATACGCTAATTCAGAAAACATATCATTCAATCCTCATTTCGAAGCCAAAGATCATTCGCCTGATTTTGCTGACCAAGACGATATCCCGATCTATGATTCATACCATGAAGAAACCCTCATGCCTGTTCACAATCATAATTTATCTTCTGATTCACATGACATGGCCAGTTCTTGGGAACAACAAAATTTTACAAGCTTATCCCAGTTGTGCTGTAACTTTATTTGTACAAAAAACTTTTTTTATTATCATTCCCACTTGCACTCATTTTGTACAAAATCGGATTGCATTTTAAATTTTCAGTTTTTGATAGATTATTTAGGTATGACCAACGGCTTATCAAAGAACATCCAAAAAACGAGTTACCATTATGGAAAGCTAAACTATGTCAAGGAAGTACAAAACTTCCTCTATTACAAGATCATCAAGATATAACAGAAATTCATCCTTATTTTTATGATCCAATAGATATCCAGTTGGAAGGAAGATTTTGCGAGAAAGAAATTTCAGAAAAAATTCCAACTGGAGTTATGCATTCTTATTCCGCATCCAACGTCAACATCCCAAGAAAAATCTCGTTCTTAACACTAACATTGGAAAGCTGCATACGTGTAAGAATTAAAATGAGAAGGTGGCTCCATTGGAAGTATCATTTCACCTAGTCAAATTTTTGTATGTAATTAGAGTAGGAGTAGGAGTAGTTTAGTTAGGTAGTTAGGTTTATTTTTGAAAAGTTGATAGTCAAAATAAGAAAATAAGATCATCCCTATTGTCTACACAACCCTAGGGAAATGTCTGTTTCTCATTTCGTTAAGAATTTTTCTCCGTAAATAAAGTTTACTTTGGTCAAACAGCATTCAACATTTACGAAAGACACCTTTTTCTCTATCATGATTTTGAACTTCTGCTTCTATGAATGACAAATATTTTTCTTTGAGACTTGATATTTATTATCAATAGAACTTTAAATCCAGATATGATATTAGTTTCAACTCCAAAAAACTGAAGAAAGTAATCTCAGCGAAGCAATTGTTTTACGTCAGTACAATGAAAGGCATCAATGACAATATGAGGAGTCCCTGTAGAAACAATGATTACCATAGAAGCTTTATTATTGTCGTCTAGAACTTTCTTAAGGAAAGAAAATTGATTTCCTCCCTGCCAAAGGAAATCGCAGCATTCAGGGAAGCAATCCAATGAAAACACTATATCTCAAAGAATAAGAGGTCTCATCACAAGCCGACTTATCATCATCACAGATATTATAACTTGCTGACTTTGCCAAAATTGTCCACCAAAACAGGACAGCGACTCAAGATTGTTGCAATCAAAAGACAGGGGGTCTCATCACGAGCCAGCTTGTTCAACAAAAGTATAAATCTAGTGAATGACTATGTCATAATTTGGCCACCAAACCAAGACATTGTTCTTTATTGAATAAAAAAGAAAAAGTGTCAAAATGGGTTTTTCTCTGAATAGTTGTAAACACTTATGCAGGATAAAGGATCATTACTGGTTAATAGGTAACCCTGTCGAGGCTATGGACACCTGCTGGCAGCAGAGGCTCTATCTACGACAAAGAAGCATATTTGAAAAGGACTGCTATACGGGGAAGACTTTATTTTAATTTTTATTTAAGACCAAGTAAGGACTGATGTAAATGCAAGAACAAGCTAAGAATACAAGTAAATAGAAAGGAGTTGAAACGAAATATCATTGATAGTTTGAAGTATAATATTTTTATCTTTCTATAATAAAGTTTAAGTTTTCTGAGAATTTTTTTTATTATTTTTAGAAGTTTGGAAAATGTCAAAAGAAAGTCAGAGATAACTGGTTCTCCCAAGTGAATCGCCAATTGTTGTGGCCAGCAACAACCCCCCCTTTTCTTTATTTAAGTATTTGTCAAAAATGCTAAATAAATAGGGGACCCCTAGTTTAATTTTGAGAAAAATCAAATTTTCCTTCTTCAAAATAGAGCTACCATCGTAGGCTTAGAACGGTCTTTCGAATATTTTTAACCTAAGTCCACGATAAGGTAAAGGTATTTAAAAAATTGCATTAACACGCAAGGCCCCCCAACGTTGAGCCTAACGTCGCATTGCAGTAAGTAATGTTCATAAGGAAAAACCTCAAAATCTGCCAATCTGCGATAACACCGATCACAAGATCGCACATCGCATAAATGAAATGGAAATACTTAACAAATATCAAACTCCTGCGACCCGCGATGTTGCGACCTGCGATATTGCGATCATTGCGATGACACAGTCTGCGATCTGGCAATTTGCGATAAGCGCACCTTGCGATGGCACGATCTTCAATGTAAGATAAAGCAAATCATGAATCATTTAATCGTGAATCCTTCGGGCATGCCATTCAAAGAAAAACCACTTACCATAATCTGACCCCAAATCATGCACTTTTAATGATAGTAAGTGGATTAGTTGTCAGTTATTTAATAGCACTTCGGGATCACAAAACTCTTCTAAGGCATCCTTAGAAGAGCTGGCTTGTTCATTTCTTCATCGAATAGTAGCGAGACCCAAGATATTGCCGTATACAGATATGATCAGATGGATACTTGACAATACAGAGTTACAAGGCAGACAATTCAAGGCTCCAGGGCATGGACTCATAGGATCATTCGCCGCGCAAGACTTAAAGCTTATGTATCATCTTCCTGAGCCTCAGACGACCTACAACACGCACTTTGTCAAGAAATTTGCAGCAGAGAACCCAAACCTAGTAGAAACCACTAAAGAATGGACCAGAAGAGAGGAGCCGCTAAAAAGGGACAAAAATGGTATGTACAACACTGGTTCTCTCACCTCTCCATATTGTTTTGCTGTGGCCATGTTGTGCAGGCTGTTTGGGATGCCAGACATAAATAAATTTTCATCTGAATGACTACCACTCATCGACGCTGCCACAAATGCCGATCTCGTGGATTGGGCCAAAATATTTTCTGATAATTTATACACTGCTGTCATGAATTACCCGTCTAAGAGATCCTTGTCACAAAGGGTCTATCCTCCGTTTTATCTTTCTGCTTACATTATGGATTCTATTTGCTATGTATCTAAATTTCCAACTATGGGTTGGAAATGGACTACCCAGGACCCATCACCTATTCATGTTTATCACAAAGTATTATGGGATTCACAGTTTTCCCATCACTTCTATCAGATTTGCCACGGGCTCATCTTACCCTTATATAGGATGATGTATGGTGAAGAACCCCCGAGGTGCTCACCCGAAGCGAAAATAGACATCATCCCCGTCGCAAGATGGTTCGGGGAAGAATGGTTCACTTATATTAGAGTGTTTGGGAGCACTATACCTCCACATGTCCTACCTTTGTATGTCCCCGACAAGCTTTTGGCTAGGGAAATTGCCTATCAGACTTGCTTAGAAGGCGGCCTAACCAAAGAACTAAAAGAGAAGAAGAAGACCATATGGCCTCAGTTTCCTGTAGCTTGTGGGGCCTTCTCATTGTCCGATGTAGGACATGCTTTTTCTGATGTAGGGAATGTGATGTCCCTACAATTATTTAAATTCCCCGCTCGACCTTTTGACCTAAATAATGTTTCCCATGATTTCACTATAAGTGTCAGAATAAAAGTGCTCGCCAGAAAGAAAGATTTATTTGATGACTTGTTTCAAAATAAAAGTTCATTCCAGGAAGTTTTGCGAGAGTTTAAGTCGAGGTTATCCCGAGATGACCTCGAAAGATTTTTGTGATTCAGAGAAAGAATGCTAGCCAGTGTTCCCCTAGAAAAGTTGCGACTGCTCTCCAGAGAGCCTACTCCCAATGTCAGCCTCAGCAGAAACTCCAGTACTTCCAAATCCAAATCTGACGCTGCCCAAGGAACGCCTGAACGTTCTAAAAAATCTACAAGCGACCAAGGAAAAAGCGAAGAAACATCAAAAGATATAGCCCAGTTGAGTGTAATGTCGCAACTACAAGTTATCGCCTCCCCACCAAGAAATGTCCCTCTTCCCGTCATTAAATCACCACTCGTCATGACAGAGCTCGATAAAGAATGGGAAAACTTCAACAAGCTAATCAGCCTTGAAGGGCAAGTCCCAAGAACACCTGTGAGCGATACAGAGGTAACATAGGAAATGGTTTCAAGCATGGTCGATAGAGTCTCAAAAGCGGAACATATTCATATCGCTCCGCCTTCTGAGCTCCTACTTAGTGTAGAGGAAATTCCCCCACTAGATGTATTCTATAGTCCCCAACATAAAGTAGTGGTGAGGAGACAAAGAAAGAAGAGAAAGCTGGAGAATACGCTGTCACAGG
Organism: Pinus taeda; assembly: GCA_000404065.3. Classification (NCBI taxonomy): domain Eukaryota; kingdom Viridiplantae; phylum Streptophyta; class Pinopsida; order Pinales; family Pinaceae; genus Pinus; species Pinus taeda. Next base: position 16,597 of record APFE031286660.1, read on the forward strand.
ACGCCGAACATTTAGATGTCTTATGGAAAGACCCTAACAGTAACCCGACAGAAAATCTCACGAAGTTGTCTCAAATCGCAGGAGCATATGCTTCTGCGACTATTGACAAAGTGTCGGAAGTTCAGCAACTGTTGAGGGAGCAAGAAAACCAAATACAGCTACTACAACAACAACTACAACAAGCCAATGCCAGTAATGAAGCATCCAAACAACTCGAGAAACTACAAGAAGACTTTCAACAATTGCAGATAAGCTATCAGAAAAGACTGGATGAAAAAGGAAAGCAGTTGCAAGCTTTACAAGAAATACACAAGGACAAGCCCCAGCTTGCCGAATTCGTTTCAGAGTCTACTAGCTTAAATGAGCAACTTCTGCAGCATCAGGAAGAGTTGGGACGTAAAATATCGCAGTGGAGTCACTATTGCGAACTGAGCGACAAACTCACCAATCAAGTGACAGACTTGCGAAGTGACTACGACCAGGTTGACAGACGAGTGACAGAGTATCCAGCTTGGCAGGATGGAGAGGAAGGGAAGAGAGCAAATGCACTCAGAATAAACGAAAGTCATAAAGAATTGCTCTTTAACAAATGGGACAATCAAATCAGGCAGGAAGAATAGGCGGCAGAGGCAACGGCGACACAGGCAAGTGTTCTTATAGACTGTGTAAATGAAAATTTACACAGAGCCAACTTGATCATAGAAACCACCCCGGGATACCTGCCAAACAAGTCCTGAATAGAGGCAGAATGGAAAGAGAAGGCGCAGGAAAAGGGAAAAGCGATCCAGGCATTGAACAGGTTGAATTGGGAGTGCTATTGGGCATACTTAGTCAAGCCACACAGTCAATGGATGACTGTGAAATGCATCATAAACTCAACAGAGAAAGTAGTGTTAGCTCTCATAGATTCCGTTTTTGCAGCCCAGCTCAGCGCAGAATTCAGCCAACCGACTCTTCTCAAATCCATGATGAACACTTGCAATTTTAAGGACCAAATTCAGAAGTAGCTTATTTTTAGTAGTTTGTTGTTTCCTTTTTATTTAGATTAGAAAAAGGGCGGTCATTTGAGAGCCGTATCCTACAATTTTGTAAAAACACTATTATTAGAACTAGGAAGTAGTATTTTAACCCTTCTCATGCATTTAGAGAAGGGTCCAGAGATTTGTGAAAAAACTTATCCTCAGAACATGCACTTCTGCACCCTCAGAGGAGGTTTTGATGAATGGATGGATCGAGATTTATTTTTTACTTGCATTTTGATATCTGCTACTGATGTTGCACTTTTGTACTCTTGGTAGATTTTAGAACAAGTAGAGATAGGTCATTTTTGCTTGAAGCTTATGGGTAGAATTAGTCATAAATGGTACTTTTATCTCTTGGCAATTTCTGCTTATGTTCTTTAAGTGATTTATAGTTTCAGTTGTTTATATATTATTGCATGAATGTATGGGTTATCATTTGGCACTTTTGTACGGTGGAGTCATATTGTTTATGTCTGACATATGAATAGCTTATTATGCGATATGTTGTTCACAACT
>APFE031286661.1:0-13048 GCA_000404065.3 Pinus taeda
GAACAGATAAAAAAACTCAATGCAAGGAGTCAAAAATGTATCTTCTTTAGGTGCTCATACCTCCGAATAATACCATATCTATGATGAAGTGAATAAGAAGTTTATAATTTCTAGAGATGTTATCTTTCTTAAGTCTTCCATGATTGACAATGTTGTTGAGTGGCAGCTTAATCGCTTGGATAGATTCAAACATGCAAAGTATTTTCAAGAGTTTGATACTGAGATTCCACATCTCCTTCTCTTAGCTCTATACTTTCTATGAAGAGCCTTGGAGAAATTAGGTTGAAGGAAATTCCCTCCCCTGCTTTGTGAGGAAAGAGCTAAGAGACTACTGGCAGCAGGTAGCCAAATCTAACAAGCAGTGAGGGTACATGCAAGATAGAAAGCAAGGATTAATGCAAAGGAGTAATGAAAAGGAGTGTACTGACTATATACATATCATCAAGCATCTCTCATCAAGCTTAGGATGCTTTGCATTGTGCCTGGTTAGTCATAAGATCATGTTGGCCACAACCTCTGTAGCTTAAATAAACAAGTGGTAATATTCTTCATCTTCTAAGCTATGTAATAAAAAAGTGAAAGGGAGAAAGACACATGGAAATAATTTCAGTTCTTGTAACCATGCATTTCATTGAAGACAAAATGATACGAAAATGATAAGAAATCTTTTAAGCTACACTAAGAGGTGTATTTCAAAACATGTGCCTTGTTTTCGATACCTAGCCTCCAAAGGGTTATGCATCAGATGGAGTCTTCATACAATAGTGATATTCTATCATACCTTGGGTTCCTTGGTCTACTTATTTTTCTTCTCATCTCCTTGAGAGTGATCTATCACATCATCCTTCTTCGTGGCCCCTCAGAGACATAATTGTGTAGTATCAATGGGCAGTGACTATTGTGGGATGAGGCCCTGGGAGGACACATTTACACAGTTTTAGGATGCAAGGCACTGCTATAATATGAGGCCCTGGGAGGACACATCTACGTAGTTTCAGGATGCAAGGCAGACTGGGTAGTCAAGGGACAAAATTGCATAGTTTCTAGAGATAGTGGGTTTTAGCAGAGGGAAGGAGATTGGAGGAAACCACTGCGCAGTTTTGAACGTTAAGGGAAGTTTGGATTTCTGCACATTGCACAGTTCCAACAGGCAAGGGAAAATATTGATGGTTACATATATGAAGTGCGCAGTTAAGGAAAGTTGGATGAGGCTAGGTTGCTATGGAAACTCTGAAATTTGGCTAGGTGTGGGATCAATCGAATTGATGTGAACAATGATAAAACTCGACTATGATCACACACTCAAAAACTTAGCAATACAACATAGACCATCCAGAACATATAAAACATACTTCGCTTAATGCAGCAAACTTTGTGGTAGCTTACGACAAGTGCGGCTCCGATGATAGACTTTGGAAGTATAAAGGCAACACTCATGTAAGAGTGTGTGAAACATGTCTATGTGGTGAGGATAACCGATTCTCATAAAGATTTCCGCTTGAAGCAGAAAAAACCTCTCTTTGCATGCCAAGCAATAACCCCCATGCCCAAAGATGACACATTCTATGTAAATATAAAAGCATGAACAACTCTTAAGATCGAAAAGGAGAGCTTGACATCATCAAATTACCAATAAGTGACTAAGAAATGATCGATCACAATATCCATAGTAGGCTTCAAAATTTAAGTGCAAACCAAAATTTTAGAGGGTGTTGCAACTGCTACAACAGAGCCTTCACCTTATTGCTAGCTTCTTTTTCAACCAATGTCTTGAATTCTACGAACTTGGAGACTGTCTCATCTTTCTTCAACATGAAGAAGATCCAACACTTCCTTGAGAAGTCATCAATAAAAATGACAAAATATTTGTGTCTGATAGTGGAGGTTGTCGAGAAAGGTCCATAAACATGATAGTGGATCCTTTCTAGGACTGCATGTGCTTTGTTGTCCCGATCATGGAATGTGGATTTTATGTACTTCCACAACGTACATCCTTTGCATATATCCTACTGCTTCGTTGCCCCTTTAGGGAGGCCAGTGGTTATTTGTTGTATAATATTTAAGGTACCATGATGCAAATGGCCAAGTATTTTGTGCCAAAGTTCATTGACATCGCAACCTGCACTTTCTCTACCTTAGTGATTATGCAACAGAGTATTCCACATCTAGCTTATATGAGTTCTTCAAACGAACCCCGATTTGCTTCACCTATCTCGTGGCTATGTGTCTTAAGAACGGTTTTCTTTTAATGAATATCACTTCACAACCATGGTCTTCCAAAACTGCAACAAAGATGAGATTTTTCTTTAGGCCTAGAACAAACATGACATGCTTGAGCCTGAGAGGGGAGCCTAACTCCCTATGAAAGGTGATTGCACCAATACCAGTCACATTGTACCTTTTTGCATCCCCTAGATTAATGTGCATCTAGAGATCTTTCTCCTCCAAGTCACTGAAAAAATATTTACACCTTGTCATGTGGAACAATGCACTTGAGTCCAAGTACCACACGCTCCCCATCATTGTGTTGGACATGCATATGATAAGGGTAAAGTCAAGCTAGAACTATGAAGCCAAGGTTTAACATGCTGCTCCTCCTAAGGTCTTCTTACTTGCATTTTTATGTGGACACTTCATGGCATAGTGTCTGCATTCATGAAAATGGAAGCATTTATTTTTTGACAGATCTTTCTTCTTTCCCCCTTGACTGGATTCTGGTTTGGATTGAGATTTATTCCCTTTTTCCTTCTTTCCCTTTCAAACTAATCCAAAGTTTCTTTATCCTCACCATTGGATGAGGTCCCATCTATGGTATTCTACCTTATTTCCTCCTGTACCAAATAAGACCATAAGTGTTCCCAATTTGATAGTTTCTCCCTTCCATTCACTGAATCTTTATAGTTATGCTAGCTCTTGGGAAGGCCCAGAAGGGCTAGGCTTACCAAGTCATCCTTTGAAGCAATAACACCAAATATTGTAAGCTCATAACAAACTTGTGTGAACCTACTTAGATACTGCGGGATAGTGTCATTCTTCTATATCTTGATATTTCAAAGTTTATCCTTGAGCTCTAGCTTCCTGTGGTCACTACTACTCCGGAATAGATTTCTCAGTGTCTACCACATTCCATAGTATTTTATTTCCCATGGATATTGGTGACAATGTGGTCTCTTACTCCCTCCAATAGGTCTCATGCGTACTCCCTCCAATATTATTCTCCTCGCCTTGGTCACATCTTTCTTCCACTGAGCAAGGTTTTCGACATCATATTTCGCTAGTTTTGCAACATCTTCCTTGATGTATTCTAGAAATCCATTGTCATCGAATACATCCTCCATGAAATCCTTCCATGCGATGAGATTAGAGTTGCATTCCAAGGCATACTCTAGCCTCTACCCATTGAAGGTCATCTTCTCAGCTCTGAAGAGATCCTGCTACACTAAACTGCAAATTTAAACCTCCTGAGAAACAACTTTGCAATTCCTTCTCTAATGTGAATATTTCTCTAATACCATGTAGAAATTATGGTGTAGATTTTCCACTGCTCATGAAGTTTTAATCAAAATTACAAGACAAAAACCTAGTCTACTACACTATGGAAGTTAATTCCCAACTTAGAACAAAAATTTCAGACATGCAATAAGAAATAACACACATGTAAACTGTATCTTTCTTGGGGAAACAAATATGGTAAAAACCCCAATGTATGCTTGCATTAATATGATGAACATAGATGTATTATAATTGCCTTGCTCAACTAGCACAACTTGCAAGTGAATAACCTCTATCTCTACTCATTAAGAAGCTCTGACCCAGACTTAATCAATTTATGCCTTTTCTTGAGCCCCTATTTCCTTGCGCAATTCCTCGAGAAATCATTCCCCTATTATTTAGGAAATTATCCAAAATGGATTGCACAATTCTAAGGTTGATCATATGATTGCATGCAACACTTGTACACTCAAGACTAGTCTACAACTAATGTTACACTACCTTGCAATCTCCACCACAGCTGGGGAACTAAAATTCTTTGCATGCACTAGTTATTTTGGGATGATTGATCAGTTAACTAGATGAAGAGTGAGTTTGACAGAAGTCCCACTGCACAACTGACCTTCCACGAGTTCCTCCAACAATTAGAACTAGTTTACTTGAATACAACTCAAGATAACTGACTTTGATTGATACAAATTAGCAATCACAAATGCTTTACTAAAGTCTAAGTCCTCTAACTTGAATCTACTCAGTAAATTGGGTGACACAAGGCATGTCACACAAGTTAATTGCATCCAAGTTGTATGCTAATGTGGAAATTCTTTTTTTCTCAATTTAATGAAGGAAAAATCAAATTAAGAATTTATTGCTGCATTTTTCAACAATCCTTCAGGTGAATCTAGTCCATGTTGTCGATGACAGTCAAGAGGTCCAGCACAATAATGTGCTTATAATAGAAACCAATAGATAGAAGTAGCATTCAAAATAAATGAAACAATCAAAAAACACATATTAAAACAAAATTGATGGAGACCCTGAAAAGTAATCCAACTATGATACTGCTTATCCACATTCAACAAAAGTTCCTCCATCGCTCCACTCATGAAGCACACCTCTATTTTCGACCTCCATCACCCTAAATCCCATCAGTTTTTGTCAACCTCCATCAATCCACTTTCTGAAGAACCCATCAACAACATAAAGATGAACCCCTAATCCTTTACCTTTATCTTTTTTACTAGTGCCTCGTATTGAAAATTTGAATACAAAATATTTCTTTTCTCTTAAAAAATTATCTTAAAATCCCCCTCCGTGTAGTAGTGCCTAATGCAATGATAGAGAAATTTTCTCTAATCACATCAGTAGATATGAAAGGGACAAAAGAGGAATTGATGTCCGATAAATCTTGTTAGTAAAAGTTGTCGCCTTCTTCTTAGTCGACCCCCACAAAACAAAGAGCCCGATAAATTGTTGTCTTTATATAAGATAACATGAATGGTAAGTAAAATAACGACCTCGGTATAGGCGGAAGACAGTAGTTGCCTGCAAGATGGTGGACTTATGGCGCACTGTCAGAGTCAATTTTGCAGTTGTTAGATAATGTTGTTTTAAATTGATATGTTTGTGTCTTAATTGTTAATTGTCTTAAATAGGTTTCATTTAAAGTGGCCATTGTCTTAAATATAAATTTTTGTCTTAAAATATTTTTGTCTCAAACTATTTTTGTCTTAAATATAAAGTTTTGTCTTAGAACAATTTTGTCTTAAATTGTTTTTGTCTTAAAATAATTATCTTAAATTGCTTTTGTCTTAAATATAATTTTTTGTCTTGAAATGTTTGTCTCAAACTACTTTTGTCTTAAATATAAAGTTTTGTCTCAAAATATTTTTGTCTTAAATATAAAGTTGTCTTAAAATACTTTTGTTTCAAACTGCTTTTGTCTTAAAATATTTTTGCCTTAAACTATTTTTGTCTTAAATATGAAGTTTTGTCTTAAAATATTTTTGTCTCAAATTGCTTTTGTCTTAATGTTTATATTTAAGACAATTCAATTGATATTAAATTTTAATGTAAAATAACTAAAATAAAAAGTGATTTTTTAAGACAAAAGATTTCTTTTGTCTTAAAAATGTCTTAAAAATGCCCTTGGTGTAGTACTGTATGAAGGATCATGCCTTGATATATAAGTTCATAGGGGCATAACCAACTGAGAAAGAACTGATAAAGTGGATTCAACAATGATGGCAGCCAAAGGGGCATATCGATCTCAAAATAGGGGCGAAAGGGTTATTCTCAGTTATTTTCTCTAACCTAGAAGATAAGGAGAGGATATTTGAATATGGAACCTATTTCTTCAACAATGTAGGCCTATTTATGAGACGCTGGGGGGAGTGCTATAACCCGGATCAGGAGAAGATGTTGGTGGCACCCATCTGGGTTTGACTCTTTGGCCTCCTAATGGACTTCTGGGACCCAGAAGTTCTAGAAGGAATAGGCAACTCGATTAGCACCTTTGTCAAGGTGGCAGACATGATGAGAAAAGCTAGGTATACTTCATATGCAGGAATCTGTGTTTACATGAATATCACAGAGCCGTTACCAGATTGCATAGAAGTCGAATACCACAATGAGGTCTGGCAACAAATCCTGGACTACGAGCATATCTCAGTCAAATGTTAGAGATGCCATGAATATGGGCACCTGTACCAAGCTTTCCCACTAAACAACCAAGATAACCAAGTGCAAGGAAAGAAGATAGGAGAGGAGACCAGAAAAGAGGATGGAGATGGCTTCCAGGAAGTTCATAGAAGAAGAAGAAATCAGAAATTAGCAGGGTCACAAAAGGCTCACCAAAATGAGGTAAAGTGACGAAACCTCAATAGATTTGCTACCCATCAATCAGAGGAGGTGGGAGAGATGAACGAGAAAGTCATCAAGGAGACAATAGATACTTAACAGAAGGAAAACGAGGGAATGAAAGCAAAGAGACAAGAAGCAAATGAAAAAGAAGGAGAGGGGAATAACATGCAAATGGTGGAACAAAATCAAATGGAGATTGATCCCCAGAAAGAATATTTCAGTGTGGAGGAGCAAGTGATGAAACAAATGTTACAGGAATGGAGACACTTAGACGAATGCTTTATACTAGAGGATCAAAAGAAACTCTATAAAGAAACCTTTCAGCTATACAAGCTAAAATAGGGAACGAATTTAATAGTCTAACTCGAACACCTAGGTTCCCAAGGAGGACAAGGGAAAGACCCAGGAGGAAAAGGAAAAGGGGGGGAAGAAAAGGGGAAGAATACCTATGAATGAGTCCATATAGATGGTAGGGAAACTTCTAGTAAACTCAGGGAGAGTGGTGCCATTATCAGAGGTATTCCAACAACCTCCGAAATTGTTAAAATGATCATTACAACCTGGAATATAAGAGGTCTCAATAGTAGGGGCAAACAAAGATACCTCATAGAGAGATTGAAAAAGGGTAGACCCAGTATTATGATCCTATTGGAAATGAAAATTAGTGAAAAAAAACTAAGATCGATTCTGGAAAACCATAAACCCCAGTACCAAGTCATCAGACAAGATGAAAATGGCAGCATAAGAGGATTGGCCATAATTTGGAACCCAAGAGAAATATGGTTTGATGATTGGGTTAGTATGCCACGAATCCTCTCTATGAGATTCAGGGTCATTGGTACAAATTATTGGGTACTAATCACAGGTGTATACAACCCTTATATACTAGGGGAAACAAGGATATTTCTCCAGAATGTAGTAAAAATGTGAAGCCTATACCCTGAGGACCTATGGGTGGTGGGAGGGGATTTCAATATGATAACCTCTCTGGCATAAAAAAGAGGGGGCATGAGGAGAGCTGATACAGATATGGAACTCTTCAGGGACACTATAGCAGAGCAAAGACTAGTTAACATCCAAACTATAAATGGGATGCAAATTTGGAACAATGGAAGAAGGGGAACCGACATATTGCATCCATATTAGATGGATTCTTGATATCAGAACAAGTAATGACCAGAGACATCTTCATTGAAGCTTTGATTCTCCCTGGGATGGGCTCAGACCACTGTTGATCAAGATGGAAGTGGACTTGAAAGCCAGCCCAAAAAACTGCCCCTTCAGGTTTGAAGCATTTTGGCTCAGAGATCTTGTCCTCATCAAAAATATCGAGATATGGTGGACACAGAGCGAAGAACAGGGGAGGAATTGCATGTAAACGTTGCAACTAAAAATCAAAGAAAAATAAATAAAAGTAAAGATATGGAACAAAGAAGAATTCAGACATATTATGAAGGATCAACAACAATTAAACCAAAAGATGATATATGTGCAACAAAAAATAATATGGGAAGGGATATTTGAGGAGAAATTTGTAGAAGAGGGGAGGATCATAATTCAGCTGGAGGAAAGGTGAAAGTAAGAGGGGATTCTGTGGAAATAGAAGTTGAGAGTGAATTGGTTAAGAGAAGGAGAGAGGAACACCAGGTTCTTCCACAAGGCCATGATCCAACATTGGCAAAACAATATAATATTTTCACTTAAATATGATGAGGGGAATCGTAGCATGCAACATGAAGAGATGGATGGAATCCTAGTTAAGCACTTAAGGGATCTCCTAACAGAACCTCAAGAGGATAGAAAGGAAGCATTGCAAAGAATCTCTCAGCACATTCCCTAGAGGGTCACTCAAGAACAGAACCTAGCCTTGATGAGAGTGGTAACGCTAGAGGAAGTGAAAGAAATCATCAAAGGAATGAAAAAGAATAAGGCCCTAGGCCTGGACTGATTCACAGCTGAATTCTTCCAAGCCACGTGGTCGTTCATGGGAACAAACACCTTGGAGGTTGTGGAGGAATCAACACAAAATCAAAAGGTATGTCTTGGTCTTAACCCCACTTTCATTACACTCATTCCTAAAACATCAAAATCGGAGGACACATGGGGTTTCAGACCCATTGCCCTGTTCAATGTCATTTATAAAATTATAGCCACTCTGATCACTAAAAGATTAAATCCACTTCTCCCAATCATTATATCCCCAGAAAAAATAGGCTTTGTTGAAGGGAGACAAATCCTAGATGGACTGGTCACTTCCCAAAGGTGGTGCACTCCCTTAAGATCATGAAAACTGTAGGAATGTTGGTGAAGTTAGATCTCTCCAAGGCCTATGATTGATTAAGTTGGGAATATCTAAGGAATATACTTAGGGCGTATGGTTTTAACCATAGATGGATAAACTAGATAAGCATTATGATATCCAACCCTGTTTTTTCTATCCTTCTAAATGGAACCCCTACTAGTAATTTCAACCCCACTCGGGGTCTGAGACAAGGGGACCCCTTTTCTCCTTTCATGTTTATTATCTCGGTTGAAGGTTTGGGTAGATACATCAAGGAGGAATCCCAGGCATCCAAAATCAAAGGCCTAAGGGTATGGGGGAATGACCTTGCAATTACACATCAACAATTCATGGACGATATCATGCTCTTTTGCCAAGTCTCTCTTAGAGAAGCCCGAAGAATACAAGAAATCTTGAATACCTTTATGCAAGCCTCTGGCACCCAAATCAACAAGGAAAAATCTTGTACCTTCTTCTTCAATACCCAAGGGAATGTAAAATCCTATTTGTCTAGGATTATGGAATTGAGCACAAGTAACCTCCCCATGAAGTACCTGGGAATGCCCCTAGTGGAAAACCCCCTAAAATTGGTAGGATGGCAACAAACTATCCAAAATATGTAGGGAAGGTTGGAGAACTGGGCCTTCCGATCCCTAAATCTTGCAGGTAGAACAATCTTCCTAAAAGAAGTTTTGCAGTCAATTCCAATCTACTAGCTGTAAAGTATGGCAGCAAAATGGTGGACATTTTCAAAAAATTCTTATGGAGAGGGGCACAACAGAAGAAAAAGTGGGCTCTTATGTCCTGGGAGGGACTAACAAAGAAAAATTCGAAAGGAGGGCTCGAGTTAAGAGATTCCTACACCTTAAATCAAATTATGGGGGAAAAACTCTGGTGGAGATGGATAGGGGGAGGAGGAGATCTATGGAAACAAATCTAGACAAAAAACTATAATATGCTGGAGAGAACGGAGGAAATCCTTCGGTACAGAGATCCCACCAAGGGCTCAGCCATATGGAACTTAGCAAGGCAAAACTGAGAGATCATTTGCCAGCATTCTTTCTGGGAAATTCGAAATGGAAGAACAATGAGATTTTGGCAGGATTCATGGCAGCAAATAGAAAAACTGATAGACATGCAGGATCTTTGAGAAATCTATAGATACACCAATGATAGGAATATGCACTATGTAAAACAATTCTGGAACGAAGGGAAAGGGACTGAAAACTGGAGAAACTGAAAAAAGATAATAGATTGAGGTCAGGGTATAGTGACAGAGCAAGGGGTAGAATTCGATAAAGAAATGAGAAAAAGAAAGATAACCATCAGAATGGGCCCGGATATCCTGAGATGGGGGCACTCAACAAAATTAACATTCACCATCAAAGAAGCTTACGAGCTAAAAGCAAAACAAGAACAAGACAGACAAGCACTGCTATGGAAAAAAATCTAGAGCGGAGGATGGTGGCCTAAGATAGCTCATTTCCTTTGGCTTGTTTGAAAGGGAGAATACTGACTTGGGATCAGTTACAGAAAAAATGGATGAAAGGTCCATCCTTCTGTTGGATGTGCTAACAAGACAAAGAGGACATTGAGCACATAATGAACTCATGTATGTTTGTGAATCAACAATCGGGTCAAATACAAGGATTCTTTGGAAGAATGAATAGGAATTGCTAAAGCATAAAAGAATCAATCCTAATATGGAAGAACAACATCTTCTCAAGCCTTGTCTTGAATTGTGCATGGGGACTAGCCCTGGGTTTCAACCTCTGGACCATATGTAAAGAACGAACACCAGAATCTTCAAAAACAAAACTTCAACACAAGATCAGGTATGGGAAGGAGTAGTTAATAACATTAGGGAAACGATTCTTGTAGAACAATGGAGTCTAGATGACTGGCAAGTTCTCCCCATGAAGCAAAAATACTTGGTTGTCTTAATTTATTAAGTGAAAATATCGCCCCGAATGCATGGAAAGTAAGAAAGATCAATATTGATTCCTCGAACCATTCCACTTTACCCGGAGAAGGAATCATCAAGCTGAATTTCGACGAGGCCTCAAAAGGGAACCCAAGAACAATAGGATTAGATGGCATATTTAGAGATAACCAAGCAAACATGCGGCTTATATATGTAGAATCATGTGGAATTGCAAGTAACAATGAAGCTGAATTGCAGTAGCTAGACAAGGAATTATAATAGCTATAAGATTGGGACACAAACACGTGGAAGTGGAAGGATACTTGGTCATCAACACCATGAGGAAACTTAACACTGACACGCCATGGGATAAACTTATTAAAAGTTGGAGGACATCTCACCTTATCCAGGAGATAAGGGAACTCATTCATAAGTTTAATTATCTAGTAATGAGACATGTAAGAAGGAAAGGGAACAAAGAAGCAGATTTATTGGCCAACTAGGGCTGCAACCAACAACATGGACCAATGGAACGAGTATGGCCAATGCAGCCTAGGGATGATAGAATTAAACCCCTAGAAGATATCTTACAGCAAGATACCCAAAACGACAAGGGAATAGATAATCCTAACAACATTACCCCCGATCGAGGTGTGTGCCCGAGTACGCCGACCAGTTATGGTAGTCAGACCACATAAGGGAAGGGTAATACCCACTACCCCCCACACGCTCATGGAGATGGGTGCGGTGGCCTTCCACATGACAACTGAGAGGAAGCAAGGGAGAAGTGGTAGTCAGGGCCAAGGTAGTGGAGGAGGTGGGAAGGATAGGCTAGGACGAGTGATGGGATAGAGGAAGGTGGATGAGGATTATGAAGGCAGGTAGGATGGAGGGAAGAGTATAGTTGATACGAGATGAAGGAGGAGCGAAGCTGAAAGACAGGGAAGCAACCAACAAAGACCTCTACGAATTGTCTCCGGGTATGTTCACTAGCCTTACACACACATTGCTATGTTTACTATGCTTTTCCATGGCTGGGGGGTGAGGAAGTAGACCGGGGAGGGAAATTGGGGTAAAGGCTGGGGAGACCAATGTATGATACGAGGGATGAGAATCGAGTTTGAGCTAGAGGCTCGGACCAAGAGCGAAAATCAGGGCTGGGAATTTGAGAAACCAACCACGATTAAGCAAGATAGATGGGTTCCCAGGGAGGGAGGGGAGACTGTAGATAAGCATGAGTGAGGGAAGGAAATTTGGCTTGGTAGAGAGGAGCGAAAGCAACACAAGATAGAGGGGCGAGGGAAGACCATGTGAGTGGGAGTGATGGTAACCTAGCTTGATGGGTGGGCAGTGAGTGCTGTAAGCATAATTCGAGTCGGGCACCGGGACATTACCCCCAAGAGTAGGGGAGATACATGCCAAAATCAAACAGGTTGAGTGGCTACCGCAAGGCAGGTGAGGGGTGCTGACACTTCAACCAGAGGAAAGGCACCACATCTTTGGGTAGAGGGGTACCTAGGAAGAGGCAATTGTGGCTTGAAATGTGAGTGGAGGGGAATTGGTATCAACCTGGAAAGGCATGAATCTACGCCCCGTGAACTAACAGATAATGTGTGTGAACAGGCTCGGAAAAAGGAAACGATGGCCAAACCAGCACGTGGAAGAGGACGAGGCAGAAGGGCGAGGGAGCTTCCTAGAGCAGCAAACCCAAGCACCTCAAAACCTAGGTGTGGGAGGAAGCCAGTAGAAGGGTTTATCAGCGAAGCAGAAACAACGTATAGGGTAGGAACTGATGCAGGCATCCACAAGATTTTAGAAGATGGGGAGGAAAAGGTAAAGCAGGAGGAGGAATCTGAAGAGGAAATGGAGAATTGGCAAGAGGTAATCCCGGATCCTTGGAATACTAGGGGTAGACTCATGCAATTTAAGCAGGCACTATACTTGTAGTGGCTCATGAAGAGCCTTATGGGGAAGGCCATGGAGCAATTGTCAGTGGGTATGGCCATGACCCTCCAAGACATGCCCAACTACAAGAAAGACCTGCAGACCATTCAGTTCCAGTTGTGCAAGTAGGACATATGCCTAGATCATATTCAAAGGCAAATCCCTTGTATTATTGAACTGGTGGACATACTCGGAGACTCTGCCGAAGACCCGACTCTGGTGGAGTCAGCCTCAGAAGATCAGCAGGACTAGTGAGGTTCCAGGATTTTTTTTTGTTTCTTGCGGATAACATTTACTTTTACTGATGCATGCTTATGATACATAGACACTTATACTCTTATAATGATATAGACACATATATAGCTTGGGTAGATCATCTGAAACTATATTATTTTTGGATGGATTATAATGAGGATAGGTGGCCAACAGACTTGGTTTCCCGTTGGGCAAGTTGAGGCCACCTATCTCACATATGTGTTGTAAGCTTGTCTTTTATAAATAGAAAAAAGAAGGTCCTGCCAAGCTTTACAAAAAAAAAAAAAAAA
>APFE031286663.1:0-14998 GCA_000404065.3 Pinus taeda
AGGGACCGCGTCCTAATATGCGGATTACCCATCCATGGGGTGCGTACCCCAGTGCACACATTCCAAGGCAGTTAAGTGCCCACACGTGGGGTTTCTCATGGTATTTAGCCAACAATATTGGGTTATCATGGTTTTGGTCCGTGGTATTGTTTATTTTATTATTTTTATTGAGCCCCATTGATTTGAGGAAGAACTAGCCTATATAAAGCAAAGGAGATCATTTGGCTTGAGCATCTTTTGAGTGATTGAATATCTTAAGATCTGATTTATTGGGTTCTTGGTTTAAATCGCTTGATCTAAAAAGGAGAAGTTAGAAGCGAATCTGTGAAGGGCATCTCTTGAGCGCAAGTTCAGATCTGAGCATCTGACTATATTTCAGCCCTAATCAGAGGTACGCAGAAGCAGTGAAGGTTCAATGCATGGGTACACAGGGGTGTCGAAGAAAAGGTGCGGGTATACGCAGAGGCGTCGAAGAGACAGTGCGTGGGTACGTAGAGGTGACGAAGGTTCAGTGCGTGGGTACGCAGGGAAGCTGTGGTTCAGGTGCGTTTCTTCTGTAGCAGCACGCGGCGCGTTTATTCTTTTGGGTGCGTACCTGCTGTTAAGGTACGCAGCGCGATAGTTCTTCTGGGTGCGTGCTTATCTTACAGTACGCGGCGCAATAGTGCTTTTGGGTGCGTACTGTACGCAGATCAGAAAAAGGGGCAATGCGTGGTCACGCAGCACAACAGAAGGAGCTCTGCGGTTGTACGCAGGGAATCAGAGGGTGAAGTGCGTAGCGACGCAAGACTGTGACAAAGAAACTGCGTATCTGTTCTAAGATCTTCTGTTGGTTGAATTTTTTTCTGTTGATAAGGTGTTCTGGGTTCTGTTCTGTTATTGTTGATCTGGTTATTACAGCTGACTGTATAATTTACATGTACTTTTGATGTATATGGATCCAGTTTGAAAATTTATGAACAGTGGTCCTTGAAAAGAAGTAGGGGGTTGTAGCTCCCTTCCAGGAGAGATTGGAAAATGAGAGAGAGTTGTAGCTCTCTGGTTGCAGCCTGCGTACTGGTAAAGGACTACACCAGTACAAGACCATTGTAAAAAGAGTTTCTAATTTGAAAAAAAGATAGAGACATATTGCAGCAGGTGGTTTTCACCCACATTGGGTTTCCACCTTATATCTGGTGTTCTTTGATGTGACTGTCTGTTTTTCTTGTTCATGCTCATTATGTTATGGTACTGATATGCAAAAATAAAGTATAAATAAGGAAGAATTGTTAAAAGATCTAGATAATACTGATTCACCCCCCCTCTCAGTATTATTTTCAACAGTCTTGACCGGAAAAGGGACTTCGAATCCACACACCAATACCAGTACCATCACTACCTACTGCGCCATCAAAATCCATGGTCCAAAGACCATCTTCATCCTCCTCCAAGTGCTGAAATTCTGTTAGCTCTGTTTTTTCTATTTGCTGCCCATTATCTTCAGCTATTTGCTCCATAATAGCTTGCTTTTCACTTCTTTCTTTCTGCAGAACTTCTCTAAAATTCTCAGTGATTTCCGGTATATCTTCTGCTTGAACTAATTGACTATCTATCTCATTAAAATTATCAGCAAACAAAACAAACGACTCCAAAGCTGTATGTACATAATTTACACGATGATTGATTGGTTTTTCTTTGCTTGTTATCATGTATTTCATCTTCTGCTCTTGATATAGTTTTCTCATTTGACCAAATACTGGAATTGTAGCATAAGAAAAATATAACTGTAGTGTACCTTTCAACTTAGCCCCCCAAGATCTTGAAAGTAGCATACCAAAACGTGGAGGAATGTCCACCACAACCACATCCATCAAGACATTCTTAGCTGGAATTTAATCTAAGCTTACCACCAAGTCCTTGATCAATCTGATACACTTTACACGGCTGGAATCAAATGAATACAAATCATGGTATTTTCTTGTAATATCTAATCCCAACTTTTCCATGATTGCTTTTGGCATCAAATTGTGCGAAGCACCCGAGTCAAACATAACATTGTGTAAAACATACTCATGCAACCTCAAACTGATATAAAAGGGAGGAACATCACTTTCAGGAGACTCACCATCTAAAGCAGACCCAAAAATCAATTCTGGCTGATCATCTTCAACATTTACCGTGTCAAACATGGGATCAAAATTCAGAATTTTGGAGACTTGACCTCGGTAGCTGCTGTTTTTCATGATTTCAGTCAAAGGAATAGATACTTTCAATTTTGAAATTTCGTTCTCCAAACTAAATGTTGAAACCTTTTCAACCTCTTTGACTGGAACTTCTCTTTTTTCAGCTTTATCCCTCATTGTGTTTGGTAGCTGATTTACCTTGTCTGTTGATGATGATTTACTTGCTGCGGGATCAATTATCTCTTTTCCTTTCTTTTGTGGTACAGCTGAATCATTTTTTGCTGAAATCTCCTTCTTCTTCTGAATGGGGTTTATGGGCACATCTCAATTTCTTAATGATTATTGCTTCTATTGGGCGGACAAAGCATTCATGTATCCTCTTTGGTACTCCTCTGATTCTTCTTCAAGTGCTGCATCATTTGATAGAATATAATCCTCATCTTGGTGTGTGGTGGAGCTTTCTACAAATTCTTCCTCTTCCGTAATATAGGTAGGCAAATCATCAGGAGTAAAGAAATGATTTTCCTCCCCTACAGTATCACCTTCATCATCATATTCTTAACTAACAAAATTTTGCTGAAGAGGAGTCTTTACCTGCTGCTGAACTATCAGTTCTTGTGTTCTTTGTTCACGCTGCTTAATTCTAAATTGTGGCTGTTGTTGACCACAGAAATTAGAATTTCGGATCTGCGGTTCTGGCTTGTCAAGAGTGAGCTTTTCAACCATCCTCTCTACCTTGCAAAGTATCTGATCTGATGTAGAAGCTTCTTCTTTGATGGTCACTCGCTTCTCAGCTTTCATCTAGCTCTTTTATCATTCAAATTTGCTTCTACACTAACAGCAAGCTTTTGCATATCCTCCAAGGTAGACGGATCTCTGTCCCATAATGAATAAGCCATCTCCGGATCAAAACCATCCGGGAATTTAAGAAGAGCTAATTTTCTAGATGGTCTTAAATCATCCGGAATGGAATTATAAAATGTATTAAATCTGATAACGTAGTCTTGGACAGACTCACCATGATTGCATTTGATATTGTTATACTCAACATTGATCTGAAGTGGATCTTTTCTGATTTCCCAACGATCTAGAAACTGTTTATGAAGTTCAGCCAATGTAGGTACACTTCTATCTCCCAAGCCTCTGAACCATTTTCTTACCTCTCCTCCGAATGTTTGCACAAACAATCGCATAGTTACATCCTCCTCATCAATCTCATGTAAATCACAAAAATCTGCCATTTTGTCTATGTGCTGCTGAGCGAACACACTTTGAGAGCCATAAAATATAGGAATCTTACTCTGATAATCCGCGGGCATATCATGCAATTGCTGAGGTAAAGCAAGAGGTGCGAAACGAGCAGCCATTGCTCTAGGTGGATTTAGTCTAGGGGTTGTTGGTGGAGTGGGTGTAGCTACAGTATGAGGAGTATGCGGAGGTGTATGCAGAGGAGAAGCGATGTGGGATGAAGGAAGGGAATTAGCTGCAGATTTTGGATAAGTAATTATAGGTTGCAGGGGAATAGTGGGAATGAAAGGCTGTTCAGTAGGAATTTTCGAAGCGGAAGTCGTGACAGCAGATCCAATATTTGCAGATGCAGCTTCTAAGAAATCAGCAAGATTTGCAGCTTGGATGTCACTCTGAAGGTGCCTCAAGATAAAATTTTCAACTAATTTATTGTGTTTTTCAAATTCAAGAGCTGCAGCAAAATCAGGATTTGGAACAAGAGAATCAAGTGCACTTTCGGAGTTGGTTTTAAACAATGACAATTCAAACTTCTCGTCAAAGTCAAGTTCTTCAAGATACTTAAAAATTGCAGGACAAGAATGAGACTTAAACACAGGAATTATGGGACTTTCTCGTCAGTGTATTCTCGCAATCAGATTTGGGTTCTCATATACGGGAGGAGGATCTGGATCAAGATTTAATCTTGTGTATCTTCTTGAAGCCAGTGGGCAGTGTGGAAATATTTCGAACCAACAAAAGGACACAAACAATTTTCAGCCTATCAATGTCTAAACTCAATCATCCAAGGTCTAGAACGAATAAATATACTGGGGTAAATTTCAAATCAAGTGCTACATTCACAAGCTCACCATAGATCGACTGAAGCAGTGTTTATCTACTTGCGCTTATGCATAGCAAAATCGTTTCGAAGGCTACCTGGCATAACTTCAGACTCCATCTAAGACTCATGTGCAAACACATCAACCAGCAAACAATATCAATTTTTTCCTCCCCAGTGGAGTCGCCACTATGTTAACGCTCGAATCTACCTCAGGCTGAGGAGGGCAAAACTCAAGGCAACATCAAACCAAGCTCAGCCTCGTAGCTAGCCCTACGAGGACAGGAGAGGGCTCTCTCTGGGTCTATCTCGGTAAACAAGTTTTCAAAGGGGCTGAGATGACTGATAAGGAATACTGATTTTAGGCTAGTAATAGATAGGAAAGTTTGATTTAGATTTTTGAGTTTTTTGTTGGAGAAACGGGAAAACCAATTTTGGGTGCGGGGATTAAGGTCAGATCTTTGCAGAGTTCGAGTTGGGGCGAGGTAGGCAGTAGTCTTGATGCATTTGATCAGGTGTATGAATGGATCAGAATGAAAAGGAGCTGAAGAGGGCAAGGGAGAGCATGGATCCTCTCCAAACTAGCGAAAACATGAAAAACTAAACAAACTTAAAGGAAGAGCACTGTAAACAATGAATTCAACCTCATTTACTCATTCATTTAGTTTCAGAAGCATAAGAAGGAATGGAATACATGTAAACATGAATAAACTTACAATAACTTAGAGATAACACCATCAAGAACTAAAAGCAACAAGAATCCCAACAGGTGCTGCAAAATCTCTGATCTTTCCTTAGCCAAAATATGAAAAATATGTACAATAGTGTGCCAAAATCTTCCCAAGAGTCCAACCTGTGCTACTGAATGAAAATTTACATATATAGATCAAGCTAACCTCATTCCCTAACCTCTAGGGGTCAACCTCCTCCTTCTAGGAGCAGTTTGAACAAATTCTAAACATGGAGCAAGAATCTAGGTGACCAAAACAACCTGCCTCTAAAAAGAGGAAACTGATTCATTACATTAATTTCTTGCCAATCTATGAATGAATCATCTAGAAGAAGGTAGATAAGTGCCATGTTACCTTAAATACATAAAATTACATCATGTTGGGTCAAAAATTACATCAAGGAGTGAAACTGGTGAAAACTGGCCGAATTCCTGAGCTGGAAGGTGAAAAATTGGCCAAAATCCTCTATGTGCAGCGCCCTGATCTCTATGTGCAGCGCACTTTTCCAGCTGATTTGGAGGCACTTCCCAACACCCAAATTGAGCTCACGATAGCTTGTTGGAAAGCCCTAGATGTACACTTTCAAACCCAAGTAGAATTTTCCAATTTGGAGCTCATTTTCCCTCTCAAAACGGAATTCTCCCAAAGGTACTTCCTGCTGTGGCAAAAGGTGACAGCAAGGTGGTTTTCATGGTGTTTTTGGGCCTTTTGACCATCCAGATCTCGATGAAATGCTTCGGAAATAGCTGAGCATGTGTAATTCTTCATGAAAAATCCAAAACTACAAGCCATTTGTGATTTGGACCTCCCAATCTTATGGGTCGCGTGCGGCGCGCTACGCGTTGAACCAAAAAACCTGTTTTGCAAGCCAAAAATTTCAAAATGACAAACATTTCTCTGAATTTTCTCAAATTCAGAGTGAAGACCCTCTATCATGTATTATGCCCCTCCAATGAAGCCTCGGCCAAAATTTGGAGCAGATCGGGCTTTTTTCGCCATTTTAGTGCCTTGCTCAATCGCCTCTTTAGGATCTTCATTTTCGCTTTGCAAACATGCATGCGAGCCCAATAGTGAGTTTTCATATGACGAAGCACGTCCTTATCTCTGTTTGCCTTCGCCAACAATTTCTCCAAATGAGTGTTTACACGGATGAGCATAGATTCTCGATCAATCGGTGTCAAATCACCGGGTCTCTTTCGGGCCAATTCTTGGTATTCCCGGATTTGCCGCAGCTCATAAAAGTGTATGTTCATCTTCCAGTTGTTTGTTGCGCTACTCCAAGTAGTTGATCACCCACTTAGCCATCTTCAATTTCTTTTGCAGCGAGTCACCCTCAGCCCTTTGCTCTCGGATGATCTCCTTTAGCTCCGAGCTAGGAGAGCTCGCATCAACATCAATGAAATCTGTGTCCCGGCCTCCTGAAGGACCCTCATCATGCATCGTCCTCTTGCCCCTGTCCAGGATCTGTACCTATACCTGTACTTGTACCTTTGCTAAAGAAGAAGGTGAGACCCCTTCCACATGATGTGGAGATAATACTCGCTGTGTTGATGAGGTCAACGAGACCCCTTCCACCCCGGGTAGAGATAGTACTCGTCGTGTAGATGCAAATAAGGCCCTGTGGCCTCGCTGGTATGTCACATATGGAGGAGCACTTATATGCTCAGTCTCAGGAATGTCTGGCTGGTGTGAAGGCGCTCCGTAATCATGAACTATCTCGGGAGGTGGCTGTAGCGCTGAGAAGTAGTCACGGGAGATGAAATCCTCCCAAGTAATGCCCTGCTATGCTAACTGATGAACCACCACGATCTTGATCAAGGCATAATGATAAATACTGTTATGTTGTTGTGCTGGGCTCTTCCTTTGTACTAAAGGCACCATCCTCTCTATGTTGTGACACATGAAAAACGAAATGTTCATCATACGTACCCTCGTGAAATGCATCAACAAACGGACATGGTATGCATAAAGACATGAGAATCTTCCCTCGCAATTGAAATATCGAATGATGAGTTTCATCAATGGTGTAAATTCATCTCTCAAGAATCTGAAAGGAAAAACTGCACTCAAGTGTCTCATATACCCAGGTTTGATGTATGGCTCATAGTAGGATTTCTCTAACTGCTGACGTTTATTCCATTCCTCCCCTACATTTGGTATCCCGATGGCCTGAGCAATAGTCTCGGGTGACAAGGTGAAATTCATTCCGGCAAGGTTTACATGACCATCCTGTAAATGTAGAACAAATAAACGGACTAATTCCCGATGATGCTGAGTTTGTGAGATCATCTCACAGTATTGGACACATGATTGACGCCGAAAACAATCCATTGCAACTGGGCAAGCTTGCAATTGAGCCAAAGAAGTAGGCTCTTCCCTGAGAGGCTTACCACCTTTGCCACCTCTGCCAGACCTTCTTGGCACATTACCCTCTACTGTAGAATCACTATCATACTGTTGTTCATACTCTGACCCCGTGTCTGACATGGCTTTGGTGTCAAGATGTCTATGATATATATAGTAATACAGGTGTGGTGGAGTCAATTTTCAATGTATACTCAAAACTTTAGTAATTTTGCCACAGCATCAAACAAACCATGCCATAATTAACAATGCTCTGTTTTCAATGAATTGACAAAAATAGTCCCCTTTTGACAAATGAGCAAAATACAATGTGTGCTCTTTGGAAAGTTTGACTAGGGTGCACAAATGAGTAAGGAGTTGGGTTTGTCATCAATGGAGGATGAGGGACATCTTACTAAACCACCCACATATTTTAAAACAACTTAAGGGATGCCTTTGCTATGAACCTAGGGTTTCATTTTCCCAAAACCCAATACATCAAATCTCGTCTTCGAAACATATATCAAACACCCTAACATTACTAGGAAGCAATAACATACCTATTTGCAAGCTTGGAGTGAGTTTGGTTGACTTCTGGGCGCATATACAATTTTTTCTGTTGCTGAGATTCAATGCACAGCGTGCAACCCTAGTGCGCAGCGCACACTCCTATGCACAGCACCTGTGTAATTTTGCATTGGCTCAAACTGCCCAATGTGCATCGCGCTGCCCAATCTGCAGCGCGCACTTCCTATGCGCAGCGCACACCTGTAACACTGTCCACGGGTTTGCAAACACGATTTTTCGCCCTCCACTACTTGAACACGCTCTTGCTTTGATAGTTGGTGAAAAAATAGACTTTTTTCCCCCTTATATACAAACAAAATATCTGATTTGATTTAAATTGATTCAAAAACCCACTTTGTAAGGTTTGGCACTTTTCACTTTTGGTCTTTAATACAACACTGCTTTTTTATTTTCTCATGCTTTTCTGAAGTTTGGACTGATAATCTTTTGTTGATTTTTTTTTTGCAGGGATCTAGCATTTCGTCTTAGGAGAAGATCAGAGACTTGCTCTGAAGCCTTTTGAGATCAAACAAATACAATTATTTGCAGTAACAATTTTTAGTTCCAAAACAACGTTTTGGACTAAAAATGCTTTTAAATGTTTTCTTAGGAAACATATTAATTGAAAATCTTTTGAAACCAACCTCATGGCCTGCAGGCTTTTAGTATGTGTATGCATGGGACTCAAAACCATAGACTCTAGGACTAAAGACCCTTTTTAACAAAACTAATCATGTATGACAATGAAGGAAATGACCGTGTACTTGTATTTTTAGAGAAATTTTGACTAACCCTGCAGGGACAAACATGAGGGAACACAAGACAACCAGACCCCCTCGTCAGTCAATGGCATGTCCCTAGCGAAATGCAACAAAGTGGAACAAGCGAGACACCTAAAAATGATATGCAAAAGTGAAAAGATCTCTGACGGAGGGCTGTAAGGACTGACTCTAACAAATTGGTTGATGTTGTTAACCAATATGATGAGATGTTTCAGGAACCAAAATTATTGCTTCCCAAGAGAGGAATCCAACATGAGATGCAATTACAACAAGATAGTCTTCTTCCTAACTTTGGCATGTATAGGATGTCAGTGATGGAAAGTGCATAAATTAAAAATCAAATTCAAGAGTTTTTGGATAAAGGGATCATCAAGCCAAGTTCTTCGCCATGTGGTTCACCTATTGTTCTGGTGCTAAAGAAGGATGGAACATGGTGCATGTGTGTGGACTTTTGTGCATTGAACAAGATTATGGTAAAGAATCATTACCCACTACCTAAACTAGATTATTTACTTGATCAATTGAAAGATGAAAATTATTTTACTAAGTTGGACTTAAGGAGTGGATACCATCAAATTAGAATTGTTAAAGGAGACATTTGGAAGAAAACATTCAAAACAAAACAAGGTTTGTTTGAATGGCTAGTTATGCCTTTTGGTTTATGTAATGCTCCTGCTACCTTCATGTGTGTGATGAATTATGTGTTGAGGCCATTTCTTGATGAGTTTGTTATATTCTATTTAGATGACATCTTAATTTTCGGTAAATCTCGTG
The DNA here is from genome assembly GCA_000404065.3 of Pinus taeda. NCBI lineage: Eukaryota > Viridiplantae > Streptophyta > Pinopsida > Pinales > Pinaceae > Pinus > Pinus taeda. The sequence goes on from APFE031286663.1 coordinate 9,425, forward strand.
ATGAACATGTTATGCATGTGAGAAAAGTACTTGATGTCTTAAAGAAAGAACAATTGTATCTAAAGATGTCAAACTGTGAGTTTGGAAAAACTTCTTTAGTTTACTTGGGTCATATTGTTGGAGGAGGTGAGTTGAAAATAGATCCCTCCAAGGTTGATGACATTTTGAATTGGTGAAGGCCCAATAAAGTTACTGAGGTAGGAATTTTTTTGGAAGAAGCCCAATATTGGAGCAAATTTATTGCTAGCTTTTCTTCTATAACATCACCTTTTCATGCATTGACAAGTGTGAAAAAGATTTTCCAGTGGGGAGGAAATAGTAAAATGCCTTTGATGCATTGAAGGAAAAGATCAGTTCAGCTTGAGTACTTTCACTTCCAAACTTGAGAGAGTCATTTGATATCCATACTAATGCTAGTGACTATGCCATGGGTGTAGTCCTCATACAACATGGTAAGCCTATGTATTTTCATTCAGAAACTTTCAGTGGTGCAGTGACTAATTATCCTACATATGACAAGGAATTGTATGCATTGGTGCAAAGTGTGAAAAAGTGGAAACACTACTTGATGGGTAAGGAAACAATCATTCATACTAATCATCATCCATTTCAATACTTGCAATCTCAATCAAAGTTGCAGAAATCAAGGCACTTCCGATGGATGGGTTTTCTTCAACAATTCCACTTGGTAATAAGGTATAAGAAAGGTATCTACAATAAACTTATTGATATGCTTTCTAGGCCTATTAGTAGTACAGTTACCTTACTCAAGCATAATTATGTTTTTCATGAAATTTATATTGAGCAATATGCATTACATAAACCAAAAGACATAACTAGCCATTCAAACAAACCTTGTTTTCTTTTGAATGTTGTCTTCCAAACGTCTCCTTCAGCAATTCTAATTTGATGGTAGCCACTCCTTAAGTCTAATTTAATAAAATACTTTGCATCTTTCAATTCTTCAAGTAAATCCTCTATTATAGGAAATGGGTAATGGTTCTTTATCGTAATCTTGTTCAATGCACAGAAGTCCACACACATGCACCATGTTCCATCCTTCTTTGGCACCAAAACAATAGGTGAACCACATGGAGAAGAACTTGGCCTGATGATCCCTTTATCCAACAACTCTTGAATTTGCTTTTTAATTTCTGCACTTTCGATCACTAACATCGTATACATGCCAATGTTAGGAAGAGGACTATCTTGCTACAAATAATCTCATGAATCCTCAAGCACATTTAACATATTTTGAAAAGGAATTTTGGCACAGAAAAACTAATTTTCCCAATCACATCAAGTTTGGTATCAAATCTACAATAACTTATAATAACTTATCTATCATATCACTTTTGGAAACTAAATTAAAATTTTCTATTGTCGCTTATACCTTTCTTATTCCTTTTGACCAAGTGGAAAGTAACTTTCATTGGATGGGTTTTCTTCTACTATTCCACTTGGTCAAAAGGAATAAGAAAGGTATAAGCAAAAATTTTGTTGATATGATTTCTAGGCCTATTTTTTGTGTGAATACTTTCCTCAAGCATTATTTTATTTTACATGAAAGTTATGATCTACAAATTACATACTTTCAAGATGTACATTCAAGCTTGAGTCAAGCGAATCAAGTAGAGGAATTTGTTTACCATTTTCATCATAATGTGTTGTATCATATTTGTAATAAGGATTTTTCTATTGAGGGTAACATGGACAAAGCCAAGGAGCTCATTGAATGACTCCAAATGTTACATCAAACAGTGCAAGATCAGCATGAAAAGAGAAAAGACAAGTACAAAGCAAGGCATGGCAAGCATCAAGTATATCACAAGTTCCAAGTCAGTGATGAATGGATCAAGATTGGAAAGGTGAGGGAATTGTACCCTCACCTGCTGGACAACTGAAAGTGATATTTTGGGGTCCAAAGGGCTTCCAGTGGGGAGGAATGATCAGGTGCTCAAAAAATAGCTCAAAATTTAAAGTTGTTGAATCATTATGGAACCTAGATGATCGCGTAGTGCTCGGCATCCTGAATCTAGTGCAACTCGTTTCACATGAAACAGACATCGTATGCTCCCAGAATCATGTTATGTTTCGTGCGAAACGAGTTGCGCTAGATACAGGATAACAAGCACTATGCAGTCGTCCAAGTTCCACAGTGATATGACAACTTTGAATTTTGAGCCATTTTTTGAGCACCTAACGATTCTTCCCCACTGGAAGCCTTTTCGAACCCAAAAGATCATTTTCAGTTGTCCAGCATGTGAGGGGACAGTTCCCTCACTTTTCCAATCTCGATCCATTTTGCCTTTGAAGGATTTGTTCCCTTGAACCCCACTCGAAGGTAATTCATATTCCCTTGTTTTGAAGACCTTGTTCATGTTAAGTCCCTATAATACCAGTGATTACCCCATTACTATTGTAGTTATAACCCTTATTTATATTTTTGTGGCCCTATTACCCCCATATTGTTATTTCTGTGCCCCATAGAATCCCTCTATTGTTATTTTTGTGGCTTTATATTATTATTGTTAGGTCGACTAGATTATATTGTGACTCCTTAGACTCCTATATATAGAAAGGAGGTTTTGTCATTTGTATCATCCAAGAATTTTTCATTTATGTAATGTAAAGCAGGTTGCCCCCTCAAAGAGGCTGAATTCTAAGGCGTTGATCTATCTTTTCTATCTTTTCCTGAGTTGGTTTCATAACATTTGGTATCAGAGCTTTGGATTCTAGGGTTTCGCTGCTCCAAACAGGTCATCGTGGAATTTTCGCTATAACTTTGTTTCTGTAACGTTTCAGAAGTCGCAAAAAAAACCCAGTTGAGAAGAAATTGCGCTGAACCTTGGGTCCAAATTTCAGAGCTTTTTGCGCGGTATTTGCGGAGATATGATCTGAGGAAGTTGGTCTTTTTGCAAACTTCTGAATTACATTCAAAACAGGTGACCTGGGGAAAATCATCATAACTCTCTCTCTGAGCATCGGATTGAAATTTTGTAAGAAGGTAAAGAAAGAGGACGGACTGTAGTTTCTTGTGTGCATTTTGCAGATCCAAAGGTCGAAACAGTGACTCGTGGCATGTCGTACAAGTTCGCTCTACTGAACTAGTCTATAATCAAGTCACTGTGTGAGATTTTGCATAAATCTTCCTTGGAGAATCCAATTTGGGTCAGACTTGTGGCTTTGGAAAGAGGACACAGAGGGCTACTACAGGTCACAAATTCAGAACTAGATGATTGGAAAGTACAGAGATACATCAGAGGCAATATCGAGCTCCTACAAAGTGAAAAAAGGTGTGTAGATTTTCTTAAATTTTTGCTTAAGCTTGGGTTGAAAATTTATTTTGAAGGAATTCAAAGGGCATAGTAGAGCATTATTATCGGTAACTGATGCCCCGAGGAAAGAAAATGCAAACACCTAGTAAGGAACCTGAAATATCTAGCATGACTCATGAAGAAGAGGAAGAAATGCAACATGATATATCAAGATTACAAGACCAAGTGCAACAACTGTCCCTTACACAAAAAGGAACAGAATCTAAGATGGATGGTTTAAAGAAAGGTGTAGAAGCTAAGATGGACTGTTTAAAGAAAGGCGTAGAAGCTAAGATGATTGACGTGGAAGCTAAGATGGATGACAGACATGGAAGAATTGAATATAAATATGAATAAGTTGCTACAAGAAATGGTGACTAATGGTGAAAGGGTAGTAAAGGAAACTCATGATGAGAACAAAAGAAACGTTAATCATGATACCATAGACTCTAATGTTGGTTCAAAGACCCACCATATTCCAAAAATCGATATGAGGAAGTTTGATGGCAAGGATCCCGCAACATGGATATTACAGATGGAGCAATTTTCGATCTCAATAATGTGCAAAACACACAAAAGGTACGTATTGCAACTTTATATTTGGAACCAAATCAGTTTGTATGGTATCAATGGCTTTGCTCTCGTAAACAAATTATCACTTGGGCAATTTTTACGGAAGAATTAATAGCACATTATGAGGATACAAAAAGCAACACTTTTTTTAGCCAATTGATAAGTCTCAAACAAAAGGGTTCAATAATGGAGCACATTGAGGAGTTCCAAAAATTGAACATAAGGGTAAAAGATATTCCAGAGGAGCATAGGATTGATGTGTTCATAGGGTCTTTAAAGGATAATATCCAACATGATGTTCGCCTTTGGGAACCTGATTCATTAGAGAAGGCATTCAGGTTAGCAAGAAAAATGGAAAGCAAAATTATGGTAACCAGGAAGCATACCACTCACATCTATAAAGACGGAAGTGTTGTTGCCGCTAGTCTTCCACAACCTATAAGGTTGACACCACAACAATTGGAAGAAAAAAGAGCAAAAGGGCTTTGTTACAGTTGTGATAGAAAATACACTAAAGGTCATAAGTGTGCTGAGAAGAAATTATTCTACATAGATTGTGAGAGGAAGAAGAAAAGGAGTAATAAAGGTCAAAATAAGAGGATATACTCCAAGAACAAAGCCTAGATAAAGAAGAAATGAATCCGACCATATCTTGTAATGCATTGGCTAGAATTACCACTCCTCAAACCATCAAGATAGAGGACAAATCAAGAAGAAAAAGGTAATAGTGTTGATTGATTCAGGAAGTACCCACAATTTTATTCATTGTAAGGTAGCAAAGAATTGAATTGCTTCTTATATCCAGCACCAGAGTGTCAAGTGATGGTTGCAAATGGAGGAACAATAAATTGCTCTGGAAAGTGCCATAATATCAAGCTATCCATGGGAGAATATGTATTGACTAGCCCAATGCTTTCCATTCCAATGGGAAGTGCTGATGTTGTACTAGGAGTCCAATGGCTACAATCCTAGGTACAATAGTTAATTTTCAAGAACTTTTCATCAAATTTTCTACGGAAGGAAGGAAGTTGAATTAAGGGGTATTGCAGGGAAACCAGGAAAGATAATCAGCTCTAATGGTATGACAAAGCTTCTAAAAAAGGAGCAAAGAGGTGTAATTGCACAATTATGTCCGCTAGATGTTTCCACATCGGAATCATCTATTTCTCCAGATCTCCAAAAAGTCCTGGACAATCATTCCAAGGTATTTCAGACTCCCAAAGGTCTCCCACCTATACGTGATCATGATCATGCTATTCATCTGATTCCAGGAAGTGTTCCTCCGAACATCAGGCCGTACAGATATCCCTATGTCCAAAAAAGTGAAATTGAACGTATGGTTGCAGAAATGCTAGAGGCTGGTATAATTCAACCGAGTCAAAGTTCTTTCTCTGCTCCAGTAGTATTGGTGCACAAGAAGGATGGATCATGCGCATGTGTCCAGATTATAGGGAGCTCAACAAGCTCACTATTAAAGATAAGTTCCCCATTCCTGTCATTGATGAATTACTTGATGAATTGCATGGATCAATTTACTTCACCAAGTTAGATATTCGTTCATGGTATCATCAAATCAGAATGAAGATTGAAGACATTCTGAAAACAACATTTAGAACTCATGAGGGTCATTATGAATTTTTGGTCATGCCTTTTGGCCTTACCAATGCACCTTCAACATTTCAAA